>QVNV01027754.1:0-30538 GCA_014825455.1 Pseudomyrmex pallidus
CTCTCTCTCTAGCCAGATGAATATGTGTGTCGCGTCGGAGCATCGAGGTTGGTCTATCGTTATTATCGGGATTGCTAAAAAGTCCAAGGTTACTTGGCTCGTCCTAAAGTCCCCGCCGTGTCTTCCCCTTCTTTCCTCCTTTTACGCCCCAGAAGCGACCTTTGATGTTACCGCATCACAACAAACGTCGATACGTGAGCTCTTCTGGCGTATGTAATAAAGGAAAAAAAAAAAAGAAGTTCCGTTGAATTTAATGTTAATTTATTGCGCGACTCCTGAGGAATTTTACTCGCACATATACGCGACGCGCATTCTTGTCGCGATATTATTGCGGTATTCTTCTTTTATCGAATCGACCCCTCTCCTCATCCTCCTCCTTCTTCTTCTTCTTCTTTCCATTAGGCTTTTACGTGTGCCGTGTGGATATGGGTCACCCTACCGAAACCGATCGATTCGCGCATTGACTCTATCTCACGAACGGACGCGTCCAATAATGAGAGACCCCGCGCGCCGCACTCGCGCGAGGAGGCGCGAGTTTTCGCGGCCGCCCGACCTTCGTCGTTGTCGCGTGTATAATTGCTGCTAATTATCGAGCGCATGCCGCACCATGCACGCACGTGCACTCGCCCGAACCAGTCGGATGCACATTGTGCATTTAACACCGTCTAATGTCTCATGTATGTGTGTTGTTCAAAGCTGCGATAAAAAAAAAAAACAGCGAATCGCGCGCAATGTATGAACTCTTTCGCATTCAAGCTCGACATTTCTTCTTGTTATTTGTTGAAAAGCGGTTTGTCTCGAGTTTTATACTCGGCGTGTCGCTACAAGAACATTTACATATATATTTACATATTTATCTGCGCTATTCCTTTTACGTTACGGTTCAATTTACAACCAAATAATACGGTGTCTGATTTGATACGTAACTTATGTTAATAAACGTAAGCCTTTTGTTAATTTAGTTTTTTCTTTTAATGCAAATTTTGGTCGAAATTAGTTGCAAACAAACGCAACTAGAATATTCAAATCTTTTCTGAATCAACATTTTTTGAGAATTTTTTTGTCGATCGTCTCAATGTATAGTGTCGATTATTATAGCGGGGAAAGACACTTGTTCACCACGTCAACGCAGCAAAATGTGACGTGTTCCATAATTTCTTTGGCGCGTGGTGTAAAAAATTAACATCACGTCTTAAATATCGAATAAGGAGATACGTTCAGTTTCGAGAGCGATAAAACTAAACACTGTCGACACAGCAAATTTTTATCTTTTTTTCCACAGAAAGAGAGAAAGAGAAAAATGTGCAACGAGTTCAAATAATAAACCGCTGCTATCAACGCGGGGAAAAAAAAAGTCAGGCATCGGAATCTTGTTAAAATATCAACGCAAGCAATCGCGCAAAGTGCAGCTTACACAAACATGACAAGTGCTCTCAAAGCTCCGAGACCAAGTGCATCCTCGAAAGACACAGCAATACGGGAAGAAGAAGCGGCGAGGAGAAGAAGACGAAAAAGCACACACAGAAGAGAGATCGCGACAGATAGTGATCAAGAAACGACGAGGAAAGAGAACGAGAGAGAGAGAAAAAAAGAGAGACCATGCTGCCGCCACTCTCTCGTTTGGCACAGACAGTAGTTAGCAGGCATTGAGGAACCTGGGCCGATTTAATCTTAGACCGCGCTCTACCTCTACTACCACACACACACATTGCCGTCGCACACTATCACTATTTTACTACCATCACACGTTGTTAGCAATCATCATCATCGTCATCGTCGTGGTCGTTCGCTGTTGTTACAGAGTTGTCATTTTCAATTTTTTAGAGGGGTTTTTCTTTCTTTCTTTCTTTTTTTTTCTTTTCAAACTACCGACGCGGAAACGCGTACATTTGTATTGTTCGCCCTCGCACGACACGTTGCGAACGAACCTTTAAGTTCTCGTATCTCGGTATCTCCCGCGGCGGCAGCAGACACGACACACGCAATACAACGTAAACGCGCAACACTACGCAGAAACCAGGGAGCGCACCTGCGCGCGCGCTCGCGCTGCCCGCACCGTTTTCTCGGTCGCGACCCGTCCCCGCCGACACCCCCGGTGTGCTTTTCTCTCCCCCTGCTCCCACTTTCCCTCTCCACCACCGGTCGGGATCGGCTGCCCTCCCCCACCTACACGCGCGCGCGACCGCCGGTGTCGCAGAGGGGTCGAGAAGGCACCTTTGGCCTCCCCCTCTTGGTGCCCTTCTACCTCCTCCTCCTCCTCTATCATCTCTCTCTCCTCCTCCCCTTTTGCTCTGCTGGCTGCTCATCCTCCTACGCCACCTACATACGTACACGAACACACGTTGAAGAGAGTCGATTATCGCTCAGAACCAGGAGCTCCTACTACTACTTGATTCAGTCGGAGAATATGGACGGGAAGGGAGGAAAGAGAGAGGCCGACCGCTAAACGCGAGCACTAATTATGTAAGGAGAGGCCGAGGAAGCAAAATTTAAAACGTTTGACGTTTCGCTTCGCAATAACTGGCTGAGAATTTGCATATTTACACTCCTCAAACAATCGTTGAGCAAAAATATTTCCTCAACTGAATTTTGGTCGTACGTGCAATCGCGCGCGCAATTATTACATGACGTATACATTCATGTACGGCAATTTTTTATACACTAATTTACACATCTAATTGCAATATACATGTAAAAACGTATGTAACAGCGAAGATGAAAAAATATCGCGCGCAATCTTTGTTCTTTGTAATCGACCGATGCGCTGCATCTCGAATTATTTCGCTTTTTTACACCCTTGTTAACAAATTACATTAATTATTACAATTAGTAATCCATTGTCGTTTACACATCACGCGGCGAGCGGATGACGTACTTACTTTGTTTTTTTTTTTTTGCGAACTGATTTTTATTCCGATCGAGTCACGAAACGGAAGCGACGCGAGAGAGTGTCGCCTAAGGAGGAGAATAATGGCTTAAACGCATTAAGTTCTTCTTCTTGTTTTATTGTTATGTAATTGAGAATTCCGCGAACGCACACATGCCCGGCTTCATTATTTAACGCCGGGTGCGCGCGAAGCCGCGTTCCGAGTTGAAAATTAATTGAGCATGCACAATATAACGCATGTGTCGCGCGCGTTAATTAAAAACCCGTTTTCGTCGTCGGGCGACGACGCGAAAACACGGCAAGTTGAAAAGAGGCTCGATCGATCGCCGATTCTGGTTTTCTGGATGATTGCGAAAAACATTTCGCGGACTGGCGCAATATATACACGCGCGCACATATCGAAAATGCAAATGTTTGGCTGGTCGACAAACCGGCGGCGGCGGCGGCGTTGCGCACTTGGCACGGGAGAAAATAACTTGCGCGCGAAAATCACGAATATTATTACTTGCGATATAAAACGATCCGCTTTCAATGACGATTATCTCGAATATAAATCACGTGGCTTTAAAACTTGGCCAGAAAGGAATCAGGAAATTACTTTCTCGCTTTTGCGAGTAGTTTTTTTTTCTTTTTTTATACTTCGTAAATTAATCTAACTTTCATGGGACGCGCGATATTTTTCCAAAGACTCACCTGTTATTAAAAAACCGCGCTGCGGGCTGATCTTTTATTTACTTATGCAAAACGGAGCGAACGGAGCGAGAGTTACAAGGGAATCGAAGCAACACGTGACGCCCGCGGTCGCCGAGCGCCGTAATCGCGATCGTGTAACTGGCAAAGAAAGTAAGTACACGCTCAATGTCACGGTTCGCGCTCTCTAATATATAAAGATAGAAAAATAGTTGCTAATAAATTAATAACGGCCGCGGTGCGATGTCTCGGCGTGTCAATGCGAGAAACAGACATAACGAGAAAATGGTATAAAAAAAGAAAAAAGTCTGAAGAAAATACAGCACAAAACGCGTAACAAGAGGTATAAAAAGGTTATTTATCCTTGCAATTTGCGCGGCGTCTATAGTCAATGTGTATGTAGCAGTCGAGAAAAATAACACAGAACTGCTGTTTTATAAAATATGAACGAGTATCGATATATATAATGCAGTCGCCGTTTTTTTACGTACGTTTTACAAGTGGATGAGGACGCATTTGTCTGAACATTTCGAATTCGAAATGCGCGTCTGATGCAAAACGAAACTGAGCGCACGTGTCAAAAAATGTTACACCGCGGTACATAACTCTCTGAATTAATTTGAGAGACGCAATATATATCGAGCGAGAAATAATTTTGTCGTCACTGCTGCTCGGCCCGTGAACTTCTTAAAAAAACGATCTCTGTTGCAATAAGCAAGCTGTGAGTGTAATCTCCGGCAATCTCTAATTGACCTTCGATCAAACTGCGAGAGAGGTATTACTCTTCCCGATTGGAACAACAACATCGAGCCGGAAGCCCCGCTACATGTAATCCAGTCTGACAGCCGCGACTGCAGCAACGTGGACTCTTCCGCGTCGAGGAAAGTGGGGACGCGCGCGAGAACAGTCCCCGTCAGGAGTTGACCTAATTCTAGTCAGTAGGTTAGACTCTCTGACTGTCTGACCTTTTCCCAGGAGCGGCGGCGGTTCACAGCAAGGATGCGCGCACGCGAGCGCGTCAAATCCGGAAAGGCTTACGGGCACGCGCGCTCTCGCACTTGCATATATGTATATACACACATGCATACGCATAAATGCATACGTGATTCCGTCTCTCTCTCGAAACCGGAAAAACAATCCCGTGCGAGAACGGAAGAAACCGACGTGAGGGAGCAAACGCGAGAGCAATTGTCCCAATTTTCTCTTCTGCACAAAAAGGAGCAGCAGCTCGACCTTAACCCAAATACATGTCGGAAAATATCCAAGGAAAATTATTTTAACTTTTAAAATGTTTCTTATCTTCTACATCACACACACACAAGATATTTATATGAAACCCTACAAACACAAGTTTCCTCATAGATATTTCGGGAAACCCTACAAATACGGACTTTGAAATTTTGCATCTGCATGTTTTTTTGTTTTTTTTTTTCATCGGTCAAGATCAATTCAACCGGAACTTATTTTCCGCACACGCATTTGCGGAAAATGAGAATTATAAACGGATATAACTCGTGGCGAACGCGTGCATAGGTGTGGGAGAGAGCCTTGATCGCCAGGCAGGTGTGGGCTGCTTCCGCGGGGATGAAACGAAAACTAGGTCACCCCTGGGAACCGGAGAGAGAGCCTGGCTCGCATCCGGGTGGAAGTGTGTGTTCGGAGCGCGAGCGAGCGCGCGCTAGCTAAAATATCACACGGCGATATTGAGGAAGAGAGAAAATTACTGCGCAGGAACTTTTCCCGTGCGAAACGTTTCATTATTTTCCAAACAGTTTTTCACATTACGCGCGACTAATCACGATGGATGACCATTGCGATATAAAAAAAAAAAATCTCTCTTCGATTAAACCTCCTTCCCCGGAGATAACCGGAGATTATCTCGGTTCCCTTCCTTCTCGCCACCCCCGTGATTCTTCCTTCTCTCCTTTCTTTTTCAAGCGTGTCGTCACCAGCGGGCCGAACACCGTTACGTAATAAATTGCAACAACAAATAATCTGTTTTATTATGTATTCGAGTTACGCGACCGTATTATCGATCGTGACTTTCCGAAGCCAGGCTGCGCCGCCGGAGTGGACATGTGATGATCGATTCAACCAACGAGATGTGTGTTTTAATGTACCGTAATTTAGTAAATCAAGCCGGTTCCCCCTTTTGCAGCGAATGACGTCGATCATATCAGTTTAAACGCTCGCGATTGAGCCGAGTTGTGGTGTTGCATTCGCGCTTGCTCGCCGCGCGCGAATGTTGTAATTTTATTACAACGTTGTGTTTAATATTCCGCTTAAAAAAAAAAAAAAAAAAAAAAATGGTAACCTTTCGAAACTAAAATACACCTCGTGTTTCTGCAACGAAAATAAACTTTATCCTCGTTTAATCCGGAACTTGCGATTTTTGCGCTGAATTGGATATGAAATCACATATCGAATTGTTCGAGTAACAAATGTTATCGGCTCACGCAACGTCATTATTATCCGCGCTTTCATGCGCGGGAGCGATAAATGAAAAAAAAAAACGCGGAAAATCCGTTTCGCCGGCGCATCCATCCGAAAATCGAGTCAGCTGTCGATAAAATATATAACATAACGCACGCGATTACGTAACGCACGCGATTACGTGACGCGGTTGTGTTTATAGCTCCTTCCTCTTTCCGCATTTGCGCTCGACCGCGATATATATTATATATTATATATATGCGTGTATTTACAACCTCTAAAGTACAAGGCTGCGCGAAAGAATTCGCTAGGAGCGTATTGTTGCAGCACATGAGCGCGACATAATGGATTTTATGGGCGAGAGTGGAGAAGAGGCTGCGGAGATCGCGCAGCCTCTTGTAAAAAAGACGCATTTTTCTTCTCTCGTGACGACAAAAAAAACTAAACAACAAAACTAATCAATTCCAGAATAAGAGAGAAAGTGTAGGATTTAATCGGATTTCTTCTTGTACGCGTGTAGTTGAAAAAAATCTTGTTTCTCTCGATGTTGCAAAATCTCGATAACGTTATATTATTACATGGCTAACACACAATTTTAGCTCGAAAAGTTTTGAGAGGCGGTGGCACAACACGCGCGGCCGGCGCACACGTAAAACGCGTACGCGTCAAATTAATGCGAATCTCTCTCTTGGCACGGACGATCTGGATCGTCGTGAGGTAAAACATCGTCGGAGACGTTCGTTGCGACGTCGCGCTCCGAATATAGGGGTAAACGGTACAGTTGTTGGCCAATACTGTGAGGGGGCCAACAACTATACCGTTTAGCCTTACCAGCGGCCACCGGGCCGCCATTCGGGACCGACCCATCTTCTTCGTCGCGCAATTACCTGGTCCGCGCCCGATCGTGCCAATAGCCACGCGGACGGCAAAGAAGGGAAGGTAATGTTTTTGCAATGCCAACTGCCAAAAATGCAGCAGCGTGCCGCGATTCTCTGAACGTGAACTTACGTAAGCGATTTTCGCGACGGTTTTA
The DNA here is from genome assembly GCA_014825455.1 of Pseudomyrmex pallidus. Classification (NCBI taxonomy): domain Eukaryota; kingdom Metazoa; phylum Arthropoda; class Insecta; order Hymenoptera; family Formicidae; genus Pseudomyrmex; species Pseudomyrmex pallidus. The sequence goes on from QVNV01027754.1 coordinate 7,044, forward strand.
CTCCGCGCCCGAGTTTCCTCGCTGCAGCGCAACGTCGGGTGACGTGGCGGTTAAATTTTCCGCCAAGTCGACTTTGTGCGTGTGTATATATATATATACACACACGGACACACATAACGCACGTACCGCTTCTTCCTGACGTAGCTCCCCGGGCCGTCGCCGCTTCCGCTCCCCGCGCGATATTACAAGGAACCTGACCGTGGAACCGAAGCGACGTGATTCAGCGGCGAGAAGAAGAGAAGAAGGCCGAGAGAGTCGACGTGTCACGAGACGATGCAGCACGACAACTCGTCTGTTGGATGAGAGTTTTGCCGCTTACACGGATACACGTATATACCTACTCCACGTTGTCTCGACGCAAATGACATGTGGTTCAAAAGAAACCAAGACACTGCGCTATTAGAAAACTATTAATAGTGCGCGTTATGTCACATACGAAGGTGAAACTCGTGGTTTTATATGTGCGTACCGATGGAACATATACATGTAAAAAAAAAAAAGATCTCGGACTTGCTCTCTGGACTGCTTTGTTGCACATGTGACAGAGAGCGCATTTTGTTTTCTCGCTCGATCGCGTGTGTCGATACGTGTTCCGAGTACCGCTGAGTTTTTTTTTTTTTTTTTTTATTTGAGAGACTTCAGACGAACTTTGAATATTCGTTCCGAAGACTTGCAGAAAAATGTCGAATCAATATAGAATGCCAGTTCAATCAAGTTTTCCAATTCTCGAGTAAAATATCGCAAACAATACTGTTGAAAAAAATAATCTAGAGTCACTTGTGGAAAAAACTCGACGGTGAGAAAGATTCTCTTACGTTCGAACGTCAGCCGATTGATTGTCCGGATATCAGCTGATTTTGACAGCCCGGACGACCTTGCGCGTCCTAGCCGACGTATCGACCAATCGGGAAGCGGTGCATCGTGCGCAAGCGCCTGCACTAATCCCGATCAGCTGACTCTCACGGAACCCGTCAACGTAATCGAAGAAATTCTCGCTCTGCGAGTTCTCTCGTTGGCGAACGACTGTCACCTGACGACAATTCACTCGCGGACGAAGATAATAAAGATCGAGACAAAGGATTTCAATTTCGATTAAAAGACACAAAAGAAGAAAATTAGAAACGTCCTTAACACCTTTCAAAAACAAATTTAAGACACAACATCATTCGTCTTCATGTCGGATTAATATTTTTAATTTAATTATAATAGAAATCTCTGTTTTTCATCGCACACAACTTGCAAAAAACAAAATTATCCTTAAATCCTCCTCGAAAAGTACGCGACAACTTTATGACGAAACAATCGGCGACCAACAAGTCTCGAGAAGCAACAAAAATTATAACAGCGCACACAATAAATTGCGACGTTCTTCTAATCACATAATCATAGCAATGCGGAGCAATGTATATATTTGCGCATTGCCGACGACGTTGCCGGGATATTAGCTATATTCATTACAGGGTCTCTCGAGCTGCACCGATCAATAATTTGTTTCCCAACTGTCACGCCCCTCGTTGCTCGCAGGACGAACGACCGAGAGCGAGAACAAACGAACGAGCGAGAGAGAATACCAACCGATCCTGCGAAAAAAACTGGACGCGCTAATTTTTGTTATTTGAACATGGACTTCGGTATCGCGATCGCGTCTAAAAGATCAGCAAATTCTAAATTTTTAGACGGAAACGTTGTTTCCACAGCGAGCGGAACTGTTGCATCAGTGAGAGAAACCGGAAGGGAGAAAGGAAAGAGGAAGGGTAAGAAGTGGGAGAGATGAATGCACCCCGATACCTACATCTTACAATCTTACCCTCCGCGAATCCAAGTACCAATTTTTAACTACTCTCGAAACCTGAGCACGAGTTAATCAATAAGAAAAACATGTCCTAACTGCGCGCAATAATATTTCCCGTCCCAAAACCTAACAACCCTTGAAGTTCTCCAGTTTTCCCGGAGAGATTTGTGAGAGAATTTGCTTTTTTCTCGCCACACAGCCGGACAACGGGTTGCCAATGCCCTCAGAAAACTGAGATACCACCAGCTGTGTTCACCCGCTTCATTACCTACCGAGTGAACGCAGAGTGGCTCCCTGTCCTCCGAAAGCTCGTTCCGCTGATCTCTCTTGCACGTGCCGCTCTCTTACCGACCGGATAATGACGTGCCCAATTGTCACGCCACTTTGAAATACCCCTCGCCGTGGGTATCTCCATTTATCTCTCTCTCTCTCTCTCTCTCTTTCAAAAACCAGTAACACCGTATTATCTCTTCGTCAAAACCGAGCTCGCGCGTGACACGTGACGTTCCGTTATCGATCGAGTTGAAAATCTTTCCGCATCGCACGATACAAAACGTCCCTCGATTATGTGGCATCTTCGAGTAAATCAGCACGTGACGAACGCGGACGAAAAGGAGTTTAAATTATGTATTTTTCAAAAGTCCGACATTTATTCCCGTTTTACTCTCGTTACAATAAAACTCGAGAAACGAACTTATAAAGATGTACTCTTACATAATTTTTTTTATGCGTATACAAAGATTAATTCTAAACAAACAGCACACGGTGGCACCACTATCGCGTGAATGATGTAACACACAGAGAGAGAGAGATAGATAGAGAGAGAGAGAGAGAAAAAAATCCCGAGGAACTAAACCGACAGATACAAAACTCGCGCCGGACTACGCGTGATTCACGACTCGCAATTCGTGTCGCGAATACTGGCGGGTGAAAGGATAATCGGAGCTCCGGTAAAAAAACCGTTAAAAACCCAGAAACCAAAACCGGTGATTCGTGTTGAAACGATACAACGTTGTTTGCCAATATGGTCCCTGCACGCAATTCGTTCGAATGAAAACGATTTCGCGGCGAGTTCGCGCCCTTTAAATTTCACCGCAAAACCGCAGACGAGTTGTGTTGTCGTGAATGTGACAAATTTTCTCTTCTATATTTACGCGAATTTCGAATGTCGCGTGTACACAGTCCGGCGCTCAACTCAGGAAGGTGACGCTGATGCTTTATGTTTATCGTCATTTCTTATCTGTATGTGCTGCTGGCGTTATAGAAATGGCGCGTGCGGGAACATCGCGTATGATGAGACACGAGAAGAGACAATACTCGCAAATGCTTTTATGCGCGAGAAAAATCCAACGTTTAATTCGCCGCGACAGAGGAACAGACGGAGTTGATCGAAACGCTGATTGAAGCGTACGTGATTTGATCAAATAATACTAAAAATATGAAAAGACGTGCGCAATCCGGATATTATTTGATCAAACCACATAGTTTTGGAAGAAAAATATGATAATCCAAGATGACGAAAAGTTTGGAAAACTCGGAAGACAGCAACAACCGACGGAAGTGTGCGACTTGTTTCTCGAGGAGAATCGTCGAGTGACATGTAAAGAGACAGACGTGTCTAAAAAATCGTAAGCTTTTGTTATATTTAATGCGGACACTTAAAAATGGACAATAAAGAAATGTCGGAAATTCCAGAATATAGTAGAATTCACGCTTCCCCTTCTCTTCACTCACATACAAGAACGTAAAAACGTATCAAGTTCATAGATAAAAGAACCGGATATCTTATCACTTATTATGGAAAGTTATCATAACTATAAGGTTTTCGAGTTGGTCTTGAGACTTTTTGGCACTAATTCCTTTGCGAAAAAACAATTTTTTCCAAAAGAAACATAAATATTTCATACACGGTGAGAGAGAAACTATTGCAACAAAAAACAATTGCGGTTTGTTATTAATTAATGAACGTCGTCCAACTTCGAGGCAGACGAAAACGTGAAAACGTGTTTAAGAAAAAAAGAAAATTATACAAAAGATGTACAAAACAGAGATTTGGCAAATGTTTATATGTTGTCTACTTGAAACTTTTTAGCGCATCACTATAATATCAATACAATAATAAATCCGAGACCTGTCATCCAGTTTCTCATTTCAATAATCTAGAGATGAATCGATAAACATCGACTTATTAGCTCGGATTGCATTACGTGTAATTTTCAGTCAAGATAAAAATAAGTCCGCGAAATAAGTCGTTAAACATTAACGATCCGGGTAATATAAGAACCGCTAACAGAAATGACGTCATATTCGATAAACAGTCTCCCTTGCATAATTGTCAATTTAAAGCTTCTCGTGTGGCGCGTATACAAACACGTATTATCTCGATTCTTTTATCGCGATGTCTATACGCCGCGTTCTATCTTTAATAACGTCAACAGTTAGAGAGAGAGAAAGAGCGCGCGCAAATTTTTCGCGCGCAATAGCGGCACAACTTTGCGGTGCGAGAGCGAAACGACGCAGCCGCGTTCCAAGGTCAAAGTGATAAGTCGGTCAAACTGCGGGGTTATCGCGCGCAATTCCGCATTTCACTTGTTCAAATGGAAAGTCTAACACTCACGTAACCCTTCTCTGCCCTGTTCGATTAGAAGGCGATATTTTTCAGCGACCGAATTGCGAAATTTGTTCGGAACAAACTCGCAAAATTGAATATTTTATACTTTCAACATACATGTACATATAATGTGTGTATATATGAGTCAAAAAAATTTACAACTTATAGTTTTTTTTTTAGAATCGTCACTTTTTGCGCTGCGAACGATATATGCGAGCATGTAATTGTGAATTGCTTGAGGTACGAAAGATTGTAAGTCCATTGTTCATACATGACTGGGCTAAAAGCGACCCGCCCGATGACGCATTATTTTGGCCTCCTCGGTCCTCAACCGTGCCAAGGTTTGGACAAGTGCGTACACCATATAATTCCGCACAATCCTTTTATTTGCCATTCAAGTGTGTTATTCGTGATATTAAGTCGGAAATTTATTCATGTATTTTCTCGATTGTGTTTTGTGAAATATCATGTTTAAAACTTTATAAACATTTTTTATGTAAACACTGTTTGTGTTGCAACGCGTTTATTTAAATGTTGGTATCTTGTTTTTAATTATATCCTTTTTTACTTGTACCGTCAACCAATGGAACAAAACATTGTTTGAGACGCTTTTTTCTTTGCGATATTCAGACACTCTATTAACATTACGCGCGCTAATTACGTAAGGATGATTATACCGTGTAAACGACGGTTTTTATATAGCCCGAGACCGTTTTTCCTCAATCGGACTTTGTTTCGCGTTTAGAGTCAACTACTAAAATGTGAGAGGGATAGAAAGAGAGAAAGAACCAATTGCTCTATTGGCGGCGCAGAAAGTTGTTTTCGGAAGCTCGCACACAGCTTCATTGAGAGCGTTGGAAACGAGCCAATAGGAGATCACACAGCAGAAAGTTTGTCGCGCGTCGATGCGTCGTTTAAAACCAAAGAGAGTATATACATATATGTATATATATCCTACAGCCCATTATCTTCGGTTCGAACGACGTCACGTTTCATGACGTGTCGTGTATACACACTCGATAATATCGAGCTGGCTTGGCGTGTCCAAAAATTCAAGTTGACACGAGAGATATTTCAGCGGCGCTCGTTACGAAGATTTATTTTTGCGAACGATGGTACGCGCGCGCGTAGTAATTTTTTACAACACAAAACATTTTGACTATATTTTTCATTAAACCGACACGCGCGTGTACCATTTGTGTGTCCACGCAATATTTCACGCGCTGCTACAAAAAAAAAAACAAAAAACATTCTGCCGAATTGTATGTGTATTTGTTGAACAAGTGAAATTTTGTTTTCTATTTTTCTTCTTAACGAGAAAAACGAACGGATGCTCAAATCCACGTGATATATTTTGCTCGGGTATAAAGTCGCCAAAGTGTTTGAGCATTCGATGGGAGAAAATGAAGTCTATATATACTACTTACAATCTACTGCTGGGCTCGTTGCTGGCTTCATCGCCTTCGATCCGATAGACCTTGCCAGACATGACATACTCAAAGCTGTCCGCTCTCGAGCCGCCCTCCTGCTCTAGAAGGTTCCACTCGTTCCCGTCTGGATATCCGTCCTCGCGTAACGTCGTGGCCAGTACCAGGCGGAACTTGTCACCTGAACATACAATGATATTTTGTTACACGCGTGTACCAACCATCCTCTCAATTCAGCCCCGTTTGCGCTCGTTGAAACATAATCCGCATGTGTATTCCGCGACATAACATCATCGTTTCGAAACCTAGATATCGGAGCGTAAACAAGTTGTAAAATAATCGTTAAAAAAAAAAGCCAGTTACCGGCTTCTTTATTCTACACGCATCTACATGTGAAGAAAAAAGATTATCAAGCTTTATCGCAAATTTTCGACAAATACTAATTCCCGCACTCGAGATACGACTCTTTTTATCTCGTGACATGAGATACGTCTTATTGTACGAGTCTTGCGCGGTTTATATAAATCAAAGCGAGCGCGCGCGCGCGCGCGTACTGTTCGCGGAAGTCGAAATAGACGACTAATGTGATTCCGAGACTTACTTTGTTTGCGTGAAAATAGATCTTTGACGACTTGAGACCATGCGAAACGACAATGTGAGGTGTGTGTGTGCGTGTGTTAATATTATATTACGTCGTTCAGAACGTTCAGTTGAAACACCGGAAGTTTTGACAATTAAAGAGCACTCGAATTGCCCTTTGAGATAAGTAAGAATGTTTTCGTGCGTAATCTTGAAGCAATATGCAAAAAGACACTCGGGACGCAGGGTCAAGGTTAAGTACACGCGACGGCGGGTATAGCATGGGCTTTAATCGATACTACATCGTCGTCGTCGTCGGCGCCGCCGCCGCCGCCGCCACCGCCACCACCGTTGCTGCCCACCACCATCATCATCGTTACAGCTGCAAGTGCCTTCGGTGGATAAAGCGCCATATTACACGCCATGGTATACGCGATTTACGACAAAAGCCAATGAACAATTAATAAGAATTCGAGTTTCTATTTTCTTACAAAATACACGACGTTCTTTAGTTTATTGGTCTTTGGTTACATCTGTTTTAATCTGGCTTTTTGTACATCAGTACGTGTTTGTTTGGTTTATTTGGACGAGAGTGAATTGATGGAACCCGGTTAATTGGTATCACTCCGCTTCGGCGAGCTTACATCATAATAGCGTTACACCGTCCGGCGACGGATCATCCGAGCGCGTTGTGTGGTAATATCTCGCGTCTAAATTAACCCTCATTCGACCGAAATGCCGTATCCGATGTGAAGGGATATATGCTCGTTTCGTCGTGAAATTGTTTAAGACACTCGAAACGCTCGCGACAAAAAAAGTATATGTGTGCAGCTCCGAATTTCACGACGAGAAGAGCATTTAATCCCTTCATCAGATATGACGTTTCGGATGAGGATTAAATTCCGGCGCGATGTACGGAAAAAACGTGGAAGCAATGTTGCTATAAATACACGCCTTGAATATCTCTAAGATCTCTAAATTCCAAGGTAATAAACTAGAATAAAATTACAATTTTTTTGAATAAAAATTCGATCATAATAAATATCATAAATAAATATTTCTGAAATTGTTAAACTCATACATGTGCTCGCGCGATACATATACGAAGTATATTAAAAATTATGTTGTTCAATTATTCTAACGACTAACTCGATCATTAAAGACTTAATTAATACGGAATTAGGAGGAAAAGTCACTCCCGCTTTTCACGAAAAGAAGAGGGTGGGCGCGTGTGACCTTGAGAAAGCCCCGGTGATTCTCGGAGGTGGAGAGAGAGAGACAGAAGGGAGGAAGAGAAGAGGGAGGAGAAGGAGGAGGAGGAGGAGAAGACCTCCCACGGAATCGATAACGCGTGACAGCGCGCAGTCGACAGCGACGTATATATATATATATATACATATATATACATATATATATATCGCCCGGAACGGATCCAATACAACGATGTTAGCTTACCTCGGCGTAGCGCAGCGTCCATCTGGGTCCTGTCCGAAATCCCGCCGCCATCTTGGCCTCTGACGCGGATCTCGGGAGGCGCGCAACGTGCCGTCGCCCTCTCGCGCGGCGATTTTATTACACATTCTTCCCCGCGGCTACGCGGATTCTTTTTGCAAAACGTTTCTTTACTACGCGCGAAACAGGTTCATCATCTAGCGCGGCTCACCCGGCGGCGGCGGCGGCGGCGTTACGTACGCGACCTTGTCGTTCGACTCTCCGCCCGAGAGCCGAAGATTCACGAAATCACAAATCGACACTCTCGATTGCTGCTGCGCACTATCTATCCTCCTTCTCCGACCCCCTCATCCCTCTCTATTCCGTCGATGACGACAGCGTGTAAAATAAACGAAGAGGCATAAAGAAAGAGAACCCCCTCGAAAATAATCTCGCGCAAGATCTGTCGCACTTGAAACGCCCGATATATTTCTACCGTCAGAGAAACGTGCGACATATGTCGTCGCGCCGGCTGTATTCGGTCAAGTTCCCCCTCGAAAAACCCGGTGCCCGCGCGCGCTTCGTCGTCACATATTCAAAATGTCCGCTCCGCTCGTTATCGAGAGAGACATTAGCCGCCACGTTCGAATAACATAAGAGCGGTGTCGCGCACCTGCGAAAAACTCCATCCACAGCACTCCGGACCGGTGTTCGCGCGACCGAGTGTGCGTGTACGTTACGCGTTCTCTCGCGCATCTCATTAGTAAAGTGAGAAAAATGGAGAAAAAAAAACAAAAATTACATGCGGAGAAAACGGCGAACAACGCGGAACAACAACGCGCTTCCTCGGTCGTCAAACGACGATAAGTAGATTACTGACTTATGCGGAAAAAGGGATGTACCGGACACACGGAGCGGGCGAGCGAGCTTGGACGCGACTCGCCGCTTCCTCGAGGACACAACCGAGTCTCGCGCGCGCTCGCGACCGATACGGCTGCGCGTCGTGTTGACCTTGGCATTGAACTTGCGGGGCAACGCGAGAGGCGAGGTGCGTGCCGAGGGATCTGCGCCTGCGGAAGAGGGCGCCAAAGTGGGGGACGCAGCTGAGCTGGCGGAACGAGGGGAGCGAGAAGAGGAAACGGAGGGAGGAAGGGAGAAGAAAGAAATAGAGAGAGAGAGAGAAAACATTATAATAGTGGGAGAGATTGCGTCATCTCGCGCAAGCCTAAACGTTGCGCGTCAATACAGCGGAGAGACTCGCCTGCCTGGACCTTGTGCTCCACTCTTTCCGTACATATACGTATATATACATATATGTACATACGCACACACGTATTCGTGTATTTATACGGCCGTCCCCCTATCTAGTTATCTATATCGAAGGAATATTGAAGGTATATATGATTTTTTTTTTCTTGTCTAATTCCAGAATAATGTGCGTGTGTGCAACGAGAGCAACAATGGCTATTCTTCACGGAACATTGTCTATGGACGAGCCCCGACAATGTATCTTTCATTACGATAACTTGTTGTTGAAATGTTGAATATACATATACACATTATGTACAACAAGTAATTCGATTTTACAAATGACCTAAGCTTCAACCTAACATAAAAAAAAAAACAAATTATTTTTTAAAAAACTTTCTGAGAATTTGATCATTTCAACAGAGACGACAAGATTACGGCGTCGTAAAAACAACATTGCTGCCCTTAGTATTTGGCCGAACTTTGCCAATCGTCGTAGTCGCATATCGGTAATCCAGGGCGGAGCTAAGACGAATCTCGAAGTCGGGCTCTCGGTCGGCGCGTGATCCTATTGGTGAAGTGCCGGGACGAGGCAGCATCAACGGCTACGTTAGCTCTGCGACAAGCCACGTGCTCGTCAAAGATGGCTAGCTTCTACGGTAAATCACACGTCATCGTGTCTTTGATACGTCCGGATGAATGATTTCAAAAAGATGGCGGATTAAAACCGGTATAAAACTATCTTAATTCAATCAGTTTCCAACAGAAAAAAAATCTCTTATCAATTCTCTTCTCAACAATACAACTAGGTATCAACACGTCAGGGATCTTAATTCAACGTTCCGAAGCGACAAAAGACGTACAAAATAAGAATAAGAGGTTTGTAATATGGACAAAATTGTCTTTTGTCAATGGCACGCACGGGAAAAATTCGCGCAATGTTATGCGTAGTAACTTTCGTTTCGATTGTGTTGCGCGAGAGCACTCCTTGTAACCGGAATTGCGTTTGAATATATCAACTTACCTAACTCCATGGGATATAACCAACAGTTAATATCCAGAATGAGATCCATTTTGAAGGATTCCGACTCACAATGGAGCCTGTTCACTGAAACCAACCAAAGAAAGAGGCCATGTTAAAAAAATACATATACGTGACGCTTGTAACTATATATTGTACACTTATATTAAACTTCATGTAACTTGCATAAATTTGTGTTGACAAATTATTAAAAGCAAGAAATTTTATTTCAAAAATTTAACAACGAGATTACAATCATCATTGTCGACTACCTATTGACTCTCCCTCTCTACTCACGAGAGAGATTGATCCGCCATATCTTTATTGATATATATACTTGTTCGATCTAAAGTTCCGCGTCGATAAGAACCGGAAGTGACTGGAAGAATTACGCGCGCTGCCGGACATATGCTCGCGCACTCTCTTTCGCACTTTTTCTACGCGTTTCTTTGTTCACCCCAGCTTATTTTATTTCGCGTCTACCCTCCCTGTCTCCTCTTCTCCTTTTCTTCCTACATCTCTCGTTTGTTATATTTTTACATTTTAATTTACATAAAATGTTTCTAGAAAAAAAAACTCCGTTATTAAAACCTCATCTCCCTTTCTGTCGCCTCTCTCTCCCTTTCTCTTTCTCTCGATGGAAGTGCGCACAGTTAGATTCGAGATAAGCAATAATAGCACTCGGGATCTACTCTCTCGTTGCTCTCTCGGTCTTTTGCGAACGAGAACAAACCGGTGGCGACAGCGCCAAACAAGACAGACACTAGCAACGGCGACCTTTATAGTCCATCCGCTACCAACGTAAATTTTCCAACGAGCTGCCTCCCCTCTCTTCGGGGGAAAAGAGAGAGAGAGAGAGAGAGAGAGAGAGAGAGAGAGAGAGAGAGAGAGAGCCGTCCTCACCAGAGCGGAGGGTGTACCACCCTCCTCAGAATCTCCCTCCGGACCGCGATAGGATATCAGGCCGTGCCCTCCCTTCGTAACCCAGCACCTCCGCGCCTGCTGGTTTTTCCATACTTCTCGGATAAATTTGTGTTGAATGTGTTTGCTACTTCGCAACAACACACACGTACGCACGTACGCACGTACACACAAAGAGAGCGATCCAAAACAACGTTGCACCCACGATCTGGATCAGTTCGCTTTGGATTATTGATTCTCGAGAATATATAGGGTTTATCGAGAAAACATGTTGGTGGCATAGTCATGTGAAGAGAACTCGAAGATTCAGATTACTTTCGGGAAATAGCGTCGGTTACAATTCATCGATACAAGTATTCAGAAAGTCGTCATTTCATACAGTCCTCGACAATCAGACCAGAGTTACAAGTTAAAATTAATCAATATCGGAACGGAACGAAACTCGAACCGCGTATCCGACAAGCAGATAATCCAATGCAATTATCGCACAAATTTCGCTTCACGGCGTATCGTGATATCGAATCGTGAACATTACCACCGATAGGAAGATATACGGTGACCTTTACGCTCTCGTGAATTCGTCAGAAAACGAGATGCATCCGAGGTGCTCATCTTCTCCAACTCAATTTGCTATCTCCGTCGCGCTAAAACGAGTCCATCCCTTCCTTCGGCCTTTTCCTCGTTTATTGGGGAGCAAAGAGAGGGTTTTAGCCGGCCACTTCCCCGATGCGCCCCGATACAGGACGAAAGGGATGGCAATGCACTTACCCCCACATTACAACCATGACGCATTACTCCGCCTACCACGGGTTTCTTTTTCCCACCCCTGTCACCCCACCTGTCCTTCTACTCCCCTTCTACATCCCGACAGGATTTTATCCTTTCGTTCTGTTCTCGCTCTCTCGTCTGTGGTTCGCCATTCTACTTCCTTTTTTTTTTTTTTCACCTCAAGCTGTATCCGTTCTCAACCGTGGGCTTTTTCGCTTGTTGCATGTTTGCGTGAAAAAAAAAAGAACACGCAATTGAAACTTTGGCTCATTTCTCTGTGTAACGTTTGAAAACTATTTCCTCGACTTTCAATATCGCAGAATTGTTTCTTAGCCCGTCATCTTCCTTGCGGCACTTACGAGAGAGATGATGCTACAAGATAAAAAGTAGGTAGAGTCACTTTAAATTATTAAGTGTGCAAATTAGTGCTTTAATCTTCGCGCTCGCTCGCGCTCGAATTACCAACGTGCTCAATCTTTAACGTGAAATTTATTAGGCCGTCATTTGTGAGCCTCGGCTAGGCTGCGACAAGCGCGACTTTAATGATATTTGACGCATCAATTAGGAAACTTTCAACGCGGTAAAAGCAAAAGGCCGTTATTACGTATCGATTACGTTCGACGACGTTGTTCACTAAGGAAATGTTGCTTTTAAGCTAAGTAGAAACAGTTACCCATATTGGTTTTGGATTCATATAATTAAATATAAATTTGTGTACACAGACGTCTAAGAGAAAAGTGCGCGCTTCTCACATGCATATAAAAAAAAAAAAAAACTCTCTCGAGAGAGAAAAATTTATGAAATCCGCAACATAGAGAAGAGAAGCAGAAGTTAATCTCCCAACACATTCATTATTATATTCTTTATTCTGAAACTACACGAGGTGGAAAAACAAGGCGTGACAAGAATACAGTCGGGATACGACGAACAAAGATACATCTGCCGCATTTATAAAAACAAAAAAAAACAGTGAGGAAAAGGACATTTATATCACGTGCGAACGACACAATGGATAATTAAATGTTTACTTCGCGCGTCACAGAACAAAAATTACATTCAAGCCGCTAATATAAAGGAACCCAAGAAGGTGGAACACGAAAGAACGAGAGAGGAGAAAGGAAGAGGGAAAGGGGAGGGAAAGACGAAGACGAAGCGAAAGGGGTTGGCGGCGGTGTGAGAGAAGACGAGGGAAGGAGGTATATAACGTGCGTGGGTTGTGCTTCGATGTAAGGGGGTTTTCCAACTGCGCAGTGTCGCTATCCGTTATCGACCGGTTCGCAAGCGCTATAAATACTGGGCACCAGGCTCTCGCCTACCCCCTATAGGCTCTCCCTCTGCCCTACAGCTCACCCTCTCCCTCAACCACCGACCACCCACGTACACTCTATATAACACACTGACTGCTTTTTTTCTTCATTCCTTTCGCAGCTGAGCCACCCACCCATCGGGTTCGGTATACAGTCGTCTCTGTCTCTCTCCCCATCGTTCTCTCTCCCGCGCCGTTCTCCTCTCTCTCGCGCGCGCGGCCGGCGAAGGGCGGAAAACCTTGACCTTCAAAAGAGCGTCAGAGGGCGAACATGGCGCTCTCTTACGGTTCCTCCTCCCTCCCTATCACTCTCTCCTCTCTCCGCGTGTGCTTGCCTGCTGCCACTCTGTCTTTCTACATTCGAGACCATGATGATAGCTGACAGTCCCTTTCGTTTCTGGCGAAACGAAACGCCATCGTTTCGGGTTTTTTCGATCTTTCCCGTCTGTCGAGCGGCTACCGATATCGCCGTTTTATTACAGTTACGATGTAATTCACAAATTCTATCAATAAATTCTAAAATCCTTTCGCTCTAGGAAAGCTGTTTCTCCCATTTTCGAACGACGTTGTGTAACGACCGACTTCGAAAATCGACGATTACTTGCGAAATCCGTGTGTCCGCTCGGCCACGAATAGATAAATTGCATACCCGCAGGCACGTATACCGCGTATATAGACTGTCGATAGCGCGAGGCGAGTTTTCCGCGGAAACTTTTTTCGAGAGCATAAACCAATAATTAACTGTCGTCTCTCTCTCTCTCTCTGTCTCTCATAGCGGAAGCGATTCTCAAGATAAAGCGAAAAGATCGAAAGAGAGCGCGGAATGTTCCTCTTTGTCGTAAACTTTCTTCCACCGATCCTCGCACACACATTTAACACCGAGCGCGTATCAATTGCCCGCAACTCTACGATCTCGTAGCGTATGTGCGTTGCCTTTTATCTCAAGAATGTCGGCCGTAACTTTTTACCGCTCTTTCACTCCGAGACGAATTATTGTAAAATAATTAAAAAAGTTTACACGTAAAATTACGTCCGATGTTCGATCTCGTTTGCGATTTTATTTTTCACCGGTCTTTTGTCAATCGACGGGTTTTTGTCGCGGCGGATGAACGGTCGCGCGCGAGTCCGATCGTCCGTGATCAGCGATCGTCCGTTCTTGGAATTTTTGAGTCCACTCGAATTGTTGCTCCTTTATAAAATCCACAGTTTACGCAACGCCTGTTGACAGTGTCGAGATGTTTGGCGAATATTGATGAGAGAGAGGAGATGAGCGAACGGAACCGGAGAAGGAGATGAGAGAAAGAAACGCGGAAGAGGACGCGCGGTCGAAAGTTACTCGCTTAATTTGCGATATCGACACGTGAAACAAACAACACCGAAAAGATCAACGACGATTCGAATCTCGAAAATCGCGATATTTCAAAGCGTTGCGCAATCCCCCATCTTCCTTTGCCATCTCGTTTCGTCTTTCTCGGTCTGTCAGCTGGTCTCAAGGTCGACCACTCGAGGAAACAAGAACGGTAAGGAACCGGTCTTTCGACTCGCGCCGCGCATAAAGAAAAAAAAATGTAGCTGAAACGATGCTCGCCAATTATGTCATGTCTCTGCGGCCGCGATGGCGCGCAGCTCTTAAAGCTTTATAGTATCGACCGGATACACAAAAATGAACAGGATCATCGCTTGAGGCGACCGGTTCCTTAAGCATTTTTGTCACACATTTCGCTTTGCCGATCGACATCGTTACGTAAAGATTATTGTTACTATTTCGCGCGCGTGTAGAGACAATACATCTCGGATAAACACAAAGCGCGATCTTTCTCTGAACATATCGATGATTCTCTCAATATATTTCGATGATCAATATAAAAATAAAATTGTAATTTTTGTTTTATTGTTAAAATCGCAACAAAAATAATTTTTAATACAAAGATGCTGAATATCTTCCTTCTCGCTGTTTATTTATTTATTTTCAATTCCCTATTTTTGTCTCAGTTTATTAATTAGAATGTTTTTCAAGAAGCTGAATTATTTCTCCTATTTCTTTAATCTTTCGGTATTTTCGGTCTCGAAACCTGTCACTTAAAAATATACAGTCAAATCTCGCTCTTTGTGTCCCTCTCTCTTTCTCGCTCGATCTCGGTGTATCAGCACACTTCTCTGCGAACAGTTTTATGAGTCTGTTCGTTTCTCTTGAGAGGCAAATAATTTAGATTCTTGGGCAATGGGATACACTCGCTGGTATCTGTGTCGCGCCGAGACTGCTATTTTCGAGTTCGACTTTATTCAAAACGAAAAAAAAAAAAAATGTATAAGGTAATTCGTCTTGTTGCGAGAGAAACCCGGAAAATCTCCAAACTCGCGAACGAGGAAATAAAGTTATTCCGAGAACCGTGTCGTAAGCATCTCGGTCTCGATGAGTCAGCTGTTCATCAATACTGAGAAAAGGATAACAATAGGAGATGAAGCGGTTTCGAAGTTATAGGTAACAGAAAAGTTGCGCGGTGCAAGAAATATACGGAGTCGAGTTGTCCAAGTGTGCGGAGGGGATGCGGCGGACGTCGAATAACTCAAAAACAAAAAAAAAAAAATTTACTAGCGAATATCCGAGCGTGCCATTATCCCGCGATACACATTGCAAAGATCGCGAACAATCTAGTGCATATTGCACGCGGATGATGTAGCATCGCGACGATTCGGAAGCGACGTCAGAATGACTTGTTGACATTCCGAAAGAAGCTGTCGCTCTAGAAATAGAATATTTCGTTGATAATCAAATAAAATTTCTTTTTGCAATTATATCTACGTCATACTGATGGAAGTGGCCGCATTTTTCTTTCGACGTTACGTTCATGCAACGTCAATAACGTAATGTGCGACGTGCTAATAGATAACTTAGCAGATACGCTCGCTCGCTTGTAACAGTCAAATAACAAATGTTTCGCCCGTCCATATATAGTTATATAGTTTCTTTACGTTCTTTATTCTTTGCTTTCGTGGCACATTCATTAAAGATTGCTACGTGTATGTAGACATATTGCTCTCTTGCAATAAAAAACGCTCGCGAAATAGCTCGTACTTGCATATCAAATAAAATTTATCATTTAAAAATAACACGAAACAGTTTAAGATGAATAATTCAACGTGGAAATATAATAATTTAAGTAACTTACTTAATGAGAGTGATATTCATGTAATACTTTCGTCTTATTTATATGTAACTTGCGAGAATAATTATGTACATTTCAGATGCAAGATGCGCGCATTTTTACGTCATATGAAATAACATTGAGTAAACTCTGAGTCTTATATTAAAACTTTATATTAAGATTCAAGACAATAAATATTGTAATATTGTACAATATTGGTCTTGTGAGAAAATAAATGTAAACAATACATATATGTATGTAATATTTTAATATATATATATAATACTTTTAATCTGATATTTGATACTTTGATACTTTTGATACTTTTTGATAATAATAATTTTAATAATAATAATTTTAATTTTATATATATAATTATTACTTATATACATATAATGTATATATAATTGTATACATATAAAATATCATATATGTATGTATAATATATATGTGTATATATGTGTATAATTATAATTATTATATATATGCATACATAATTATTACATACATACATACAAATGTAACATATACATAATTATTATACAGAATATATCAAATACAGAATACACATAAAAAGTAAAACTTCAATGCTAAGGTTTTTGTAAAACCGTGCAAAAACTTAATGCAATTAAAAATTACAAGAGAAATACTCACGACTTTAGATGACGACTGTCGCATTGACAAGCGAGCAACGCACATTATTCCGAAGATATCCCGTAAAGTTCACGTACAATTTTTCCATACTTCGTTCTTTTTTTTTTTTTTTTTTTTTTTTTTTTTGGCGGCGAGGCAGTGCCGGCGCGGATTTGGCGACCGGGCGCCGATTACTGGCGCGTGCGAAAAGCGTTCCCGGAGATGCATCGCAAAAGCTACAGATACGAAGACAGCGAGGTCAATTGTATTAAGAGAGAGAAAGAGGAATTGACGTGTACGACACTCAATGGATTTGGGACGGAAAATTGAGTGAAAAAAGTTTTTTTAACTCGACTCACGCAAATCGAAAGACGGTTGTCGGCTGCTGCCTTGGCACTGACAGTGGCCATCGCGCCTAGCAACACTGAACACCAAACTGAAGGTAGTCAGGTACTTTCCCCCTTCTGCCACCTTCTCCCACCAACCCTGGCCAAATCCTACTCATCCGTCTGCGAGCAACTTCCACCTCTCTCTCTCCCACTCTCTCCTCTTTCTCTCTTTATCTCTCCAGTGTGCAAATTTTACTTCTTTGTTCCTCTTATCGCGCTCTTGCTCGCTAATCGTCGCGTCCGCCATTGCGGAACAGTCACATGTGTTTTCTCCCTCTGGTAACCGGCGGTGAGTTCTCGATTGAGGAGAGTATACACGGTCTGTGCTCGTACGAATTTATCGGTCATTTTTTTCTCGCGATGTATTTCGACACTGTCAAGGACGACGTTCGGTTCGCGAGATATATACCGGCTCTCTGCCCGAGCCCGCTGAGGCGCGGCGATTGGCTGAGCCAATTGATTGATAGCCAATCATCCGTGACTTACCTACTCTCGAACGCACTCGCCATTTGCTTCACGCTGCTACCGTGAAAACAAAAAAATTAGTTCCAAATCGTCGACGAAAAACGCTGTATATTTGAAATATTCGCACAATTGTAATTTTCCAAAAAAAAGTCAAGTAAAACACCAAGCACGTGCACTTAGATTTCAAAAAACTTACAAGCTTTTCAAACTAAGATTCAAAAAAACGCCAACTACACGCGCCACTAGAATGTTCTTATATTAAAAAAAAAAAAATACAACATGAATCTGACCGAAAACTGTCTCAACTCTAATCCAACCGCACACGTGGCACTGTTAAAAAATTTACAATGCAAACTGTGCGTACTTCAGACATTTGCTATTGCTGCGTGTATAATCGTATGTTTTTTTTTTTTTTGAGAATATCGCGCAGGTCTCGTCACGAATTCATTATTCGAAACGCGAAACACAAAAGAGCGTTTAACAAAGCTTCCGCTTATAAATTTCAATATATAGCTAGCGAAGAAGCAAGAAGAACGTTTTGTTAGAAAACGTTTTGTAACAACGTGAATTAAAAATCAGACGTCTGGCACATAATAATTGTTATTCGCAACAATTTACACGTTTTCGAAAAAAAAACCGCTGGCTCGATTTGCGAGAGATACATAGTTCACTAAAACAAAATACGTAGTAATCATATTCGTGCGTTGGTAAAGCGATTACCAATGACAAGTGGATTTTTCCGCGTTTGAATATGCGGAATAATTTAATTGGGTCTCGGAATGGAAAAGAGAATAGATTTTCATACATAATAACGAACCCGTTAAATCCTCTCGACGACGACGCGTCGATATACGTAATGTTTTTCGTATGCATAAAAGTCAAACCTTCACGCACACACGTTGATTATCGCTCTGTTTCTATTACTTCGATAACAGCACATCGATTTGAATCTCGCGAAGCCGATCGCGCGCCACGCAATGTTACGTAAAAACGTGAGCATATAGCGCATAAAGTGTCTCAAATCAATAAAATGCGCGCAATTCTTATGCTGATATAGAATTGTATGATTACTGTTTTTTTACATAATGACGATAATAGCTGCACGCGCACGTACAAAAAAAAAACTTAAAGAAAAAGCGAGACATGCTAGATCTATATACGCGTAATAATAACATTCGAACAATAGCTCTTTTAACGTGACAAAAAATAATGACGTTTTCTCCAAGTTTCACGGCTTAATTCACATGTAAAAGACAGCATTCTTCGCTCCCTCTCCCTCCCCTCGTTTGTACAATTACGTTTCCGTATAATTACACGCTCGTCGAACGAGATCCCGTGTGTGTGTGTGTGTTCTCGCGTCGGCCGTAAAACAAAGCGCGGGTTTGTGTAATGAAGAAATAAAAACGCGGAGCGCTCTTCCGTTTCTCGGAGCGAGGAGAAACCGAGTCCGAGTTGACGCGTCCGTGTATGAAGAAACGAGCGTATAAAAGAAAAACGCGATTAAAATAAAAGAAGAAAAGAAACACTGTCTTCTTGCTTCGCACTTTTTCGGAAAAAAAAAAAAAAAACAACCAAACTCCAGAAGTGCGCGAAAGAAATCGAGAAAGAAAACGCGAAGACGGGAGAAAAAGCGGAGTGTGGCATCCCGGGCACACTCCTTTCTAAGATGACATCCCCCCCTGCGACCTTAGAACCGAGGCTGACCTTGACCGTGTCAACCCCTACCCAGGCGCGCCGCTCGCACAAGTTCCCGGCCGCTCCGCAGCTCCCCACGTAGCACTGATTCTCCCATTTCCTTCCCCGGCCCCAGCAACGCAGTCGCGCCATATTATATACGCGAATGCTCGGGTACGCTCTTGGCGCTACTGTTGCTGCGGGTGCAGGGCCATATTCCTCGCTGCATCGACCGGTCGCTCGCGCGCAACCCCGGTTCCATGCCTCACTTTCAGGAGGAAAGAAAAAGACAGAGGAGAGAGGGATCTTCCGCTCTCCTCTCGCGCTCGCATTTTTGCGATCTCTCATCTCTCGGTTCGAACGTCGTCTAATTTTGTTTGTTTAGACTCGACAATCGCGTACACGCGGAAACGATTGTGCTCGCTCTGATGATCGAAATACACACACACACACACACACATACACGGTGGATATGGCGATGGTTTAATCGACCGAGATAATGAAAGATACGACTGGAGCGGAAAAAAAGAGGGAAATAAACGCGTGCGTAAATATGTATGTTAGCGCAATCAGAGTTTGATACACACATAAACGCTCGAATATATGCACATATGTACTCACAAGCCGAAGATCTCGAAGATCTGAGAGCATTGTTTTACGACCGCAATATTCCAAGTGTTCGGGCGAAGACACCGCGAATTGTCTATCTACAAAAGTTATACTTTCAATAAGACACACAAAAGGAAAATTCAGTTTCGTCGTAATACACACGTAAATTCGCGCATTCAAGAGATTCTAGGTAAGTCGACAATATCATTGTGGAGACGAAATTCAAAGGACGCGGGTTTACACACGGGGAATGATTCAATATATTCCAACGGCGAATTTCGGTCATGGCCGTCCCCCTTTCGATTTATACAGCTCTTGCAAATTCCACTCCATTGTAGACCGGGCAAAAACGCGTACCTAGATATCGAATGCTGCGCAAGGTCGTTGAAGATGAGCACGGAAAGGCGTATCACGCCCGAATCCTTTTTTCCCTTCCCCATTAGAAATGCGAAACTAACACGCGTTTTCTCTTCTTGTTATCAGATCGTTTTCAATGAAATAAACGTTTTTTTTTTCTTAACAAAAGTCAGAATTTTTGACGACCGAATTAATCTCGCGCAATTATTTCTCTCCCCACTTAAAACAAAAAAACAACTAGAAGAGTTTTAGCTCGGAAGAGAAAGTAGAACATTTTTTGAAATCTTCGTTTGCGATCGCGAGAAATTGCGAGATAAAATGTGGACTAAAGTCCAAATGTCGTTTATATTTCAGTGACCAAATGCGGTTCTATCTAAAATTAAACAACACTCAGCGGCGTTGCAGCGTGTCGCACACGACACGTAGTACGAAATTGCGAATTACTAAGTGATGATCTCTTGCTCCCGAGAGTGGTGTAGTTGTGTGTAGTTTTCCATTGTCCATTGTCTATTTCGTTTGTGCGTAGCTCGAACGACCAGCTGCGTCGCACCAGCTCGTCGCACAAATGTCCGTCGTACACGCGCGATCCGTTCGGCACGCGAAAACGTTGATTTTTCGATCAAAGTTAGTTAAAAAAAACAAGGAACGGGACGAGCGAGCGAGTTTGTTTCGCGGCGAAATCCGGCGCGCTCAGCTGTCACATCATGTGCTCGGGTCTACCGGCGTTCGACAAGGTCAAGCAGCTCGTGCGCGAGACGACCGGATCGGAGTGTCTCGACGGAAATACTGTCGGGCGCGAGGATGCCGAGCAACGTGCGAGAACAAGGACGTGCAAACTGCGATGTATACTCACCCCTGTCGAATTTCTTGCCCTCCGGATCGATGTCTTTCACATTGAAAATATCCTCGAACAGCACCCCGGCCATGTTGCTACGCGACTGTACCGCGCTCTGATAGCGAACGTGCAAGATCACCGCCCAGGTACGTGCGATCCACTTTCCGATCACGCACTCGAGACCTACCTTATTTTTGTTTGTTACGGGAACCCCGGAGAAATTAATTTAATTCGCCCGATTCTCTTTTTACTCGCAAAAAAATCAAGTACGTGCGGGAGGACGTAAAAATCACTCGTACGATCGACAAGACGTTGATAGCTTCTCGAGCGCCGTCTGGATTTTAGGGAGAACTAAATGACCGGAACTTCGATTACCGTCCGAGTTGTTTCGCTCGGCCGGTAAACCGACACGATAAAATCAACGCTCGGATGATAATTTCTGAGCAGATTATCGCAAGAGGACGTAACTGTGCTTACACACGTGTTTGAAAATTTGACGTTCGCGAGTGCCGGTTTCACTTGTGATCGGATCGTTCGCGACACAGACAAGATTTTAGAAGATAGTTTTCATTATTTCGCACGTATATCGGAATTGTCAAAGACGCGTTCATATTTGGAGTCAAAATATTTAAAGAAAGTAGAGTCGTGGAGGGAAATCGGAGTCACGACCGCCAACAGTTTGCTGGAAGGTTACTGTGGACGCACCAAGTCGAAACTCGAAGCCGTAGAAATTATGCGTACGCACGTATCAAGATTCTTACGTTAATTACACTAGGTAAGTTTTTATTTAAGCAACGATATATCGTCGTTAGAGCCGCGTATAATATTAAATTATCGTGGGGAGATCTAAAGGCTGCAAAAATCTTAACACGCACATAAATTGCTGGATTATTTATAAAACTTGTATAAGAGATATCTCCATGAATTCATATCCTACTGTGTGGTGCAACGTAACAATTATAATACTCGACGAAGGCCAGAGAGGAAAAATCGGGAGGCCATTTTATTAATTATGTATTTTTTATTTAACATCAAAAGTAATGACACTTGGGTTGTATCCGTATCAGGTTGCGATATAATTCACATTTGTGTTATGTGTAAAAACATAACTTATTGTATAATAATAATTAATTAATTGCGAAAAAGGAATCGTCAATCAGAAGGTAGATATTATAGCTAGTGGAGCGGTGTAGTAACGTGTCATTTTTTTTTTTTTTTTTTCGAGCGTGTAACCCGTGTCTCTCTCTATGCGCGCGGTATGTAAAGAGTGTGTGATCGTGTGTACGTGTGTGTGTATGCGATATCTTGAAGACGCGAAAAAAAGAAAACAAGAAAAACGTACGATAAACCCGTGAACGGAAATCCGCTCTTCTCTCCCGAAGAAGAAGATCGCCTCCCGTGATCGGAATCATCGTCGCTCGCGCGTGATTTGTTTATCCGTTTTCAATGATGTAAAATATGTACAATATAGTAATAAAACATTGTCCGTTTTTCTTTCCTTCTAGATTTTTTTTTTTTTTCATTTAATGAATCGTTCAGTGAATTAGACACGATATGCGGCGGGCTGTGCAGGCGCGCGGCGTAATTTCTGTTGTTGTGGGAAATTTTTTTTTTTTTTCGGGAAACGCTGAAGATCCTCGATTTCTGATCGCGGAGAAAAAAAAACAAACTCTGTGTGTGTGTGTGTGTCCGTATGTATGTGAAGTAGTGCGTGAGTGGAGAGATAATCGAGACACTCTCCTCGTCCTCGAGAAACGAAGAACACAGAGCTCGTCGCACGTGCCGCTTGTTTTTATCGGGAAACAAAAAACGCGCGCGGACAAAAAAAAAACAGAAATTTTTCACTAACTAACGCGGGAGTGAAGGATCTTCTGTTTCACACCTTTCGACTGTATGTAATCACGCGTGCGAGAATAGCGTGAAAGCTCAACATGTGTGTGTATGTGTGTGTATTTTCTGCACTCTCTCCGTCGAGAGAGAGAGATGAAGCGCGCTTTTTGATATAAGCGCGATTTTACTCGCGCGCGAAAAAAATATATGCGTTGTGTCAAAAGCGCAGCGTCATCCCGCTCAGTCCACCGCAAAAATATTGTGTGGTCTTAGACCGAAACTATACCTCCCTGCTCTTGGCATATGTTTCCTTCTTTTTCATATTCATTGTCTCTCTCTTTTTTCTCCTCTCTTCTTTCTTCTCATCCGTCTTCTCGCCTTTTACACGTCTCTCGTTTCGTGGCTTTTTTTTTCTATTCTATTCCTTAATCTTTTTTTTTTTTTTTTTTTTTT
>QVNV01027757.1:0-15958 GCA_014825455.1 Pseudomyrmex pallidus
TATGACCGTTGACGATACAACTTGTCTTACATAAGCCCTAAGTGGCAAAAAAAGATTTAGACAACAAAATAATTCAAAAAATTATTAGAAAGATTATTTTAAATAACAAAATATTACATGTGTGTAAACAACCAGTAAAACAATCAAAACAATTAATAAATAATAAAAAAAAAAACGATCGTGAACTTTTACACCTATAAATATTGTTTATGTAGATAATTTATTGCGTATGTAGATAATTATTCAAAAATAATATCAAAAAAAGAAGTATCAACAGCACACGGTGTTCCCAAGCGGTCACCCATCTAAGTACTAACCGCGCTCAACGTTGCTTGACTTCGGTGATCAGACGAGAACCGGTACTTTCAACGTGATATGACCGTTGACGATACAACTTGTCTTACATAAGCCCTAAGTGGCAAAAAAAGATTTAGACAACAAAATAATTCAAAAAATTATTAGAGATTGTAAATTATTCGTAAAAATCAAAATGATTTGATGATAAGAATAGTCGATAAAGAGAAATCAAACTGCGACCGCAGTGAACAATTTAATCGTTAACGCTACCATTTGTCAAACTTGAATGTGATGACGAGCGGCAGGAAACTATTAAAACAAGCTGTAACCACATCAGAGCGAGAGGTAGTGCAACGCTAAAACCAACTGTGACCGCAAATTATGACGGACAGCTGTAAAAATTGGCCGGTGAGCGACCCGAGATGTTACCGTCTGTCAAAACCGACTGCGACCGCAGACGGTGAAAGACGCTACAATTTGTCAAAAGTGATCGCGACCGCGAAAGATGTGAGACGCTCTCATTTGTCAGAAATGAGAGCGACTGTGTTAGTTCCACACAGTCCGAGAAAATGTATTACCTTTACTATCCCGCACGTTATCGCGGAGAGAAGAGTTTCAAGTACAAAATTCTATTTCGTCGTAAAGTGAAAGTCAGATTATCACTTAGACATAGTTATATGAAGAGTAATTTTCATTCTACATGTGCGTACTTACATGTAGTATAATTACATATTAGCCTGTGCGCAAAATTAATGATCGCGTGTGTGTGTAACATTGACAGGTTCAACGAAAGTCTCTACAAATAAGTCTCGCTGAATTGTATTTGTTTACTGCGAATATGTGCGATAGACAGTGCGGAATATTAATGACCGGCAGAAAATATACTTTGTCCTGAAACTACAACAGTGAATTCCGACTAGAATGATAAATTGTCGCGGGTCTAAGGTTATTAATCTTTGACACGGTCCGCTATTATTACTTCTCCCAGTTTTAATAAGACATTTTTGTATCATTTTTATTTCGCACAGAAATCAGGTATGTAGTATCTCGCCGTATTTTTCCGTTACGTGATCCAAGCTTATCGCTAAAAAAATGTCCCGCTTTTACGACCGGGACGTTTGTAAATCTTTAAATCAGAACCACGCGTATTGGCGCAATCGACGGACCCTTCATCGTTCGGATTTTCACGGTGAGTAATTTTCGGCGATTGCCGAAAGAGCCAACACGTATAGATGTGTGCTTTTTCCTTCCCCGGACCATCGCTTGGCAGCGGTGGTTTTAGCGGCGACGAAGCGGTGTGAATGCGGCCATTGTGCGTCCCCCTTATGTGCACGCCACCACGCAGCGAGAAAGAGGGTGGAAAGCAAAAAAAGCGCGGGGCTTTACGTTAACGAGATAAGGACCTCGGTGTGAGAGCGGTTGAAAAGATAGTGACGCAAAGAATATGACGTATGAGAGCAGGATGTTTCACAGGGTGAAGATAAGTTCGTTAAAACACCAACCGACACTTACTTTTATTTACGCGGTGGCAATTTTTTTTTTTTCAAAGTCAACGACAGTGCGAACTTCACGAAATTCAACATAAAAAAAAAAGTTTGGGTAGGTTATTGCCTTGAGATGCGTAGTATATCAGTTAGCTATAAGTTGCCATTCAAAAACCATAAATTGCATGTTTTACTGAGAGCAATATCTTTTTATTACTTATAACAAGATTTCTCAAACAGAAATCAAATTTGCGATCTTTATTCGTTTCTTTGTAAAATCCGTGCACTAGATATTTCTTTTTTTTTCTCGCGCAACTCACATAATCTGTGTGCAGCTTTTATCACACTGAAAGTTTCAACTTCTTACATTAGCGTTGCTGCACAACTTCTCTCCTTCAAAACGAAACACGTATCGATAACGTACGATTGCGATTTACCTGACGAACACATCGTAGAACACATTTCGAAGATGCGTCAGTAAACCGCGACGATCCATCAACGTCCGAAAGATAAAGTTAAACCAGTTTTCCAGCTACACATTTATCAAAAATTGCTTCGCCCTTACTGCGAAAATATTTTCCTATTAATATTAATGCACTCCGTTCGCGTTTTCTTCTTGCAGAAGTGCTACGGCATGCGCGCGAATTTTCCAAAGGGAGTGGGGCGCATTAGACACGGAAGGCGCGCGTGTCTGGGGGTTACAGCGACCCTTCGCTATCGATTTATTTTGCTGTCAGATTAGTGGCGCGAGGCGGATTATGTCTGAAGAGAGGGAGGAATATATAGACGACCAGAAATTATATAAAAGAGAAAAACATGAAAAGTGTATGTACATGATACAGAGCGTTTAAAAGCTTCTGAATCCTCGTCAAAATCTTTATCTCTTTATCTCTTGTACAATTATGTATCCATCATCGTGTGTGTTACGTGAAATAAAATTTAAAATTAAATGTCAATAAAAACACAAAATTACTGTGTAAATAATTAATTCCAAAAAGATACGCGCAATTATAAAACAGATTACTCTCTGTTGGAGGATATGCTTATTATATTGGTCCTGAATTGTTCTACCCTGAGGTTCCAGGGCCTCCCCGCCATCCCGCCGAGTGGGCCCACCGTGGTGGTTTTAGTGGGTATACCTCCTCTGCCTTGGAGGAGGAAGTCCCACATAACCCTGACCTCCCTCAGGGTATCCATAAAGAATTTCCCCACGTTAAAAAAAAAACAAAAAACAAAAAAAAACAAGCATTATTTTTCTTCTCACGTTTGTTTTGTGTCCATGTTTTTCAAGTAATAAAACGGCACAAAATGGAACTGATGTGAAACGCATTATAGAATTAAAACAAACTGCAAGCTAAATGTCGCGTTGCAATTAAGCGCAATGGCTAATTTTGCGTTAAATATTAAACGATGCAATTCATGCATCTGTAGGTGACGACAGAACGCGTAGGCGTTTATGATTAAATCCACATTCTCTGTTGCTTCACGTTATATGCGTACATATTGAAACAAATTTAGCGTCATCACAATTACGCTGATTAATAACAACTGCTCTTGCTGCGTGTGACAATTTTTCGTTAAATTTATAAATATACACAAAAATAGACAAATCATATATTGACGGGTTGAAAAGTCAGCAATTTTAGCTTTATGTCGTTATAATACTAATTCGTCGAAAATTCTTGATGTTTTCGAGGAATTTTCCGGATTTGGAAATGTCATCGATGGGATGAGAGGAGACAGTGGGAGAGATCGAGAGAGAGAGAGAGAGAGCGCCCGGCGGATCCCAGACGCGGTTGCGAGCGGTCGCATTCGACGCTCGAATAACTGCGGATCCAACTTTAATCAAATTACATCCGTGACTCGCTGTTTTCGCTAGGACGAGACCGTCCCTGATCGCGGGATCTTTCCTTTTCCCCGGGCGCGGATTACGACGCACACGACTGACGTCGCAAAAGATAAAACGGATGTTCTTCAATCAAAACGATCCCCAACGAGACTTTCTCATTGAAAATGCACGAATGTGTGTCCGACCGGTTTAACAAATTTATTTTCTAACGACAAAAAAAAAAACGCAAGAGGATTAATATAACTGTGTATTAAAAATTCATTCCCGCTTCTTCGTTATTTTCACGTGAAATTATTAAACCGTATAAGTGTGCGATATTATTGCAATATATGATGCAATAAACGTGGATGTAATAGAAATTCCTGTTTCTGATGAGCGCCGTGAAACATTGCACGGATATTTGCTCTCCAACACGTTGTTGCTCTTTTGTTTCGTTTTTGACTTATTCCACTATGAACGCTGAAAAAAACACTGACCCCGTTAAGTCTGCATGTGCGAATTAACGGTATTTCTATATAGGTATAAAAGAACTTATACTCCGTTTGCATTTATTAATATTCGCTATAAAATAAATATCACGTACATATTACGTTCAACTTTTTCCCAGACAGACTTGCAGCGTAAAACTAAAAACAAATATATTATAATGTAACAGGAACGTAGGCTCCAATATCCAACATAATAGTCGTAATAATTAAGGGCCGCTAGGAGCATGCCTAGCGGCCTTAATTATTACGACTATTATCTTAAATATATTATATACAGTTTTCTCGACTGATGAGATTATCAGTGCTTCAACTCTCCTTACGTACTCGGTATTGAAAGTTCTTAAAAAAAATATAGAGAGAGAGACAGAGAAGCGTAGAAAGCGGATTTGCAGCGAGTGTCAAATTTTAAGAGGCGCCAAGACAAAGATCTTATCGAAGAGTTTCGTAGAAAGGATGTAACATGACGCTGTTCTGCGTACGCTGTGCCGCCGCCGCCGCATCCCGTATCGCGGAATATCTTTTGTCAAAGAAGCGAGAAACAAATCGCACGCGAAACCGAAGTTAACTTACCGGAGCTAACTTCGCGCGCGTCGACAGCCGCACGAGTCGCATAAATCAAACATATCCGCGTATTTTTCCCCCGGATCGGAAAACGCGGCTCGACCGCGAAAAACGCGCCGCGCGCCGGTGGAACAATCGACATTGTAACCCTGCCAGTTTGTACCGCGGTCGCAATTTATGAAGTCGGACTAATCCGCGAGCAGCTTTTCCCGGCATTAATAACGCGCGGTGCGGCGGCGCTCGGCCGCGATTTTTCTCCGCCCACAATGGCCTCGTTCGTCCATTGTCCACACCTTCTCAATAACGAATATTCATCGATGCTTTCATTCGCGACCTATTCATCCCAAAGTATTCCTTTGTTCAACGAGCTTCGGCTCGTAATGAATGCATAATGAATGAATAGAGCGGATAAAAACACTCGCGTCCTTATGCCTACATTATATCTGTATAACGTGTATTTCGCAAGTCAATCGAATATCACAAACTTGGCGAGATTATGTTGCAAACAAATAACGCGTGAGCGCTCTTCGCTATTCTGGAATAAACAAAGACTAGCGATCGTCAATTGGCCAATTCATTCGCCGAGCAAACGCAAATGCTACGCCATTCTCGGCGCATCGGCTCTCTGTGTTTAATCATCGGAATGACCAAAAGATATACGTACACGCGACGAAAAGGCGAATGGGTTAATTGCAATTACATTACGTAGTGTAGTCACCGAACGGTGTGAGGATGAGATAGTAACTTCGTTAATTGCATTCCATCTAATTGGCAGAAGCTGAAGTGGATTTGAGTAACACGTGAGGCAAATGTATGCGAGATGTAAACTTGCCGTATCGGTCGAGACAATGTCGTCGTATCGATCATCGTCTCCCTTAACGACTTGCAGACGATCGTTAATAATCTATCGGTTGTCTAGTTCCAAATGTCAACTTATTAAAGTTGACTTATTAAAGTCGCGGTAGTGTGTCGATAACGCGACGGCTTCCGCGACAAAGTAAAGGAAGATTAGCGATTGTTACTTTATAGTTGCAATACGATGATAAGTTTGAGTAAACTTTTAATTTACGAAAATATAACATTTGTCTATATATACCAATATAAGTATACTGAAACTTCTCATTTGTTCGAATAAATATTTAACAGTAAAGAAAAAAGTGTAGGAACTGAAATGATATATATTTTAGATTCGAATATAAAAAATTTAATTTTCAAAATTAATTAAAAACTTTTCTATAAAGTTAACTTGTCGCGAGCAAAAGTAAAAATAATTGTTGCAAATCAGTTCGCAAATAGAATGCTGAAAATTTGAGAGATTTATTATTACGACGATGATATTAATTGAGAATAATATACGTATAACAGCGCTTCTTCCGCGCGATTGCCCTCGACAAATAGTGTTATATTTATACATAGATGCGTGCATACTTCACGCGCTCGGCGGTATGGCATTTATCGATAACTAATAGTCAATCCCGTATTTACCCGTTCTCTCTCTCGTCATTCCGTGCGATATTGTATTTGGGCAACCGCGATACGCAACGGTCTATCCTATGTACCTATTCTCGAATGCAGAGCCGGGAGAGAACCCGGGAATCGGCCGGAAACATTGTTCGGATAGTTTGGAGCATTCGCTGGGGGTGACAAGACCCGCGCCTCGACGAATAGTTTAGTACTTGCACTAGTTGTTACCACCGTTCGTTATATACCATTAGCGTTTTCAGTCGTCGAAAGACAAGAAGCGAGTGCGAGGTAGTTTCGAAACAATGTTCGATGCAAAGACACTTTTTGCGAAACGTTAGCGAGATACTTGGCAGAGCTTGTTTCGTTTATCTATATCAAAGTTGCATTATGTTAGAAACCGTAGTTTCGTGTGTAATAATTTACATAGAGAGAGAGCAAATGTGTCCTTTCTTCTGTTCCGTCGTTTTGCGTAATTAATTCCAACGGATTGAGAGAGAGAGAGAGAGAACGAAATACGCGCGATAATACAATTATTTAAAATTACGCGCGATTTAAATCCAAGATTACTTTGAACTTTCATCACTTTCGTCGTGAGGATGTGCGCGGAAATTTAACTTTCTTCGAGACACACACACTCGTGGCAATATCCGAGAGAAATAACTCGCGATTCATCTCTATTCCCATTATGGCGTTTATATATCACGGCGCGTCATGATAAAATGTTGTTTTCTACGGAAGTATGTGAAACGACACTCTCGTAAATCGTGTCACTAGCCGCGATACTCGCGGCAAACAGGCAGCTGTTTACTCATTCGCGTGCGATCAGCGAACTCAGCTACCAATTGCATTATGAGAGAACAAGAGGAGCAAGAAAACATATATACATATATCGTTTCCTGTCACTTTCAAAGTTTAATTAGAATTTTAATTAAATATTGTAGCGCAGAGGTATCGCGGAATTCGCACGAAATTCCTCTCTTACGTATTTCTTGGCGAAGTTGGAATTAATTTACCTGGGAGGAAGAATTTTATTGAGCTCGTTCTTTCACCTACTTTGGTAAAGGAGAAAAAGAAAAGAAAAAAGAGACTCCTATTCTTAATATCAGAAACTTTTAAATTTTCCGTACTTCATGCAAAACAAAACAAAAAAAAAAAAAACGTAAAAGAACGCACGTCTTCCTTGTAGCGGAGATTTCGTTATAGCAAACTTCCACGCGCGGAAATTCCAAATGAGCCGACGACGCGTCGCAGCGACGACGCCAGGTCAAAACTCTGATTTATGTTACCTCGCACAGAGAGTTTGAAGTAGTCATCGTAATTTACTTTATATATTCTTGTATAAAGTCGGCGCGTGAAATCAAACGTGAACGAAGTTTCCGTGGCATCCGACATATAGGAACAAGGAGCATTTTCCGCGTTTGACGGGTTCGTTTGGATAATCACAACTTAGGCAAATTGCAATTTGTGCGAACGCATACTTCCCCGTGTGCATTTCCTTCGGCAAAACGTGCAATTTGCAATTTCACGGACACTTCTCGATCGTTGCGCGCATTATTGTTATTCGAGAGAAGAAATTTCTGCTCGGTGCGTTTTTTGCATATCTAATCTATGCACATACACGCATGTGTGCAAGAGATCCTCTTGAAAAGTTTTAGTCTTTTATTTTCTCAAGACTTAATTACTTAATCAACGATGCATCGTACAATCTCGCTGAAATAATTTTACAGTGATTGATTAATGTCACAGAATAACTTGTTCTCCGGAACCGCGATGTTGTAAAGCAGACAAAAAAATCGCGGTCGTTGCGAAAGCGGTGGCGAAACGAGTTCGGCAAGCGGCTCGTAAAAACAGCTGCGTCTCCGAGTGCAAGTCTGCAGCATCCTTTCACTCGAGCGTTTAACCTTCCGATCTGAACAGAACAGCAAACATGCGCTTAACCGCGAAACGGATTAAGTTCTCGGTTTTGAGCGTAAAATAATTTGTAAATCTTTTACAATGTCTCTTATCGAGAAAGAGATCGCAGTCGTCGATTTCTCTATAAATCTACGGACGTATCGATCTTATCTCACCGGCTATATCTTCTCGGTAAATCCAGTCGCCAAGTCGTCGGAATTTCGTCTCTCACTCGCGGATAGATTGAACTACATCAGTTGTCCAGCATGATTTACTAGTCTAATTTAACGCGCGTCTACAAAACGTCACGCACTCTCTCTTTGTTCCCGCGCAATCGAGAGCTCTAATTAAAATTATTAATTAAATTCGTTGTTTATTTCTAGCTGACAATTAATAATTAAAACCGCAGAAAAAAGTTTTCTCCGGTTTTCTTTCTTTGTAACTATCGGCGTAGAGAAGTTGTTTCGAATCTAACTGAAATATCCAAGTATTTACTGTATATAAACAAAGCTTCTTTGTCTCGTTTACTTTACGCACAGCAACCACAAGTCTTAATATTTCATCAAAATATTGTTTTCCAAGCGATATCAAGCAGCATTCTCGTTGTTGATACATTACAAAGAACAAGAGACTTTGTCTCTGTTGTCCGCAATCTGTGCGTCGTATGACAAAAAGAGCTGCGCTTGGCACAACTTTGTGAATGTTATTGTGTGAAGAAGCAAATAAATAATACTAAATTATTCCGCGAAAGCTAAGCTCAATAAAATAAAAATTTCTGTGAAATAACTGGGCAGCAATTATTTCCAAATACATATGAAGGGAATCTTGCGCTGAACAGCTGCGAGACGTTCGAACGGGAACGTGGTCGGATTTTCGATTCGCAAGTGCCGTCGCGTTTCTCGGGAATCGAGATGTATTTTTATATGGAAAACATGTGCGGGATATTGCCTGCATATACATACATGCGTACGTACGTACGTATGCGAGCATTCTTTGTGACTTTTCGTCGTGACGATTTTTCAACTGATTTGTCGACGGCGGTGGCGCGCAAATGCATGTAACGCCGTATATATGTTGTTCCCTTTGCCGCGTCGATGTTGGCTGTTTCTACTGCGAATCGTAGACAGGCCGGTATTGTCACACAGCGCGCGCGAATTTATTTTTCGAGAATTCTTCTTAAAATTCACGGCGGCGTGTTCGATTTGCACGATCCGCGAGAATGTGCGCACGCGGCTCGCGATTGCCAAACATTTTTCTTCTATACTTTTACGTTTTAATAAATAAGAAAATACGAAAACCTGGAAGGAATAAAAAAAATTCGTGGAAAAGAGCTCTCTCTGGAAAACTAATAATAACACACAGGCAGAAGAAAATTCGAAAAGTGTATGTGCAGCGCGAAGCTAAAAGTGGTCGTTACAAAACACGGACATTCCCTTCCTATAACGGAATTTCAATCTATTTTCGGAATTTTATTTTAAGACGCGTTCCGCGGTCGTTGGAAAAATACGCGAAAATATGAACGCCGTATTTTCTATCTAATGACGAAAGTGATCACACGTCGTCGGAGCAAGAGAAGTTTTCGAAACCTGATTCAAATAATCGAAATTTTGCGAACAAAGTTTGAAACATTACATTCGAATATTGCGAATAGTGCGAATTTGAATTTTCAGATCAGAATCGATATTCGAATACTCGCGAGACTACTTGGCAGCTGTATACTGATCCCCGAGCTCTAACTTAGCCTCGGCATTATTATTCGTACAGCACAGTACGTACAAAATCGTGCCACTATGTCCGTTTTATCGCATTGCAAATATATATATATATATATATATATAAACACACACACACATATATATACTATATATACGCGCAAAACATAAACGTGGTGCGCGCGCGAGGAAAATCTACGACTGTTCACGACAAGAGGGAAATATCAAAATACGAGAATCCCGACCCGTGCGTTGAATTCAGGAACACCTCTCGGTAAGCTCGGTGTGCGCTCCGAGCAAAGCTCCGGGTATGCGCGTTTGATAGCTCGTGAGAAAAACACGGTGCGACAGATAAAAAGATCACATAATAGAAGACTCCCTCCTGCGCTCTTTATGCCGCATGAAAATTTCATTCAAGCACACACAGCCGCAATACAGTGCCGCGCGATGAAAGTACACGTTTTTCTTTTCGCCTTTTTCAACGACACTTTATTATAACAATGATAAAAAGTGGATGTGAAGAATCGGAAAAGAGAGACAGTCGAAAACGTGTATTTCCGTTCATAAATTTTAACATTACCAAAAAAAAACAGATCTGTTTGCAGTATACACCTTATTTTTCCAGTTGTTTTAAGTTTGTTTAAAATTTAATTTGACTTGTTTTTGAAAATCTCGAAAAAGTTTGCAAAAATCTTGTACGCGTCGTAAATATTGTGTGAAACAGTATACCGGTCTCATGTTGATGGAATTTTACGAGTAAAACGAGCAGTTTGGTTTTCGCGTGGCAGGTTTAATTGCTACTAGAAACTCGCGCAACTCGATATAAAAAAGATAATAGCGGAGCTAAATGCTTTTCGCTGTCCTGAATGTTTCTCGACGACCGAGTGTATATCTCGGTAATGTATCGAGGTCTCAAAAAGTGGACTAATCAGAGGAAGACTTATGAGAACGTGCAATATCACTCGAGGCTATTAACTTTGCGCCGCGAGCGTTTATGCGATCTTTACGATCTTCCGCAGCTTCCATTAGAGTCCCCGAAGACTCGTCCGCGAAAAGATGCAGCGGGGAGCGTTGTGCGATCTCATTTTTAACTTCTCGCGCGAGTTTTTGGATCGCTCTTTTTTTTTAAATGTCCGAAAAATTGAACGCTATTCGGACAATTTTCAAAGAGCGCGCGTGTAATTGTAATTAATAAAAATGTTATCAGAAAAAAAAACATATAAAACACTTGCGTCTTTAATAATCAGAAAATTAAATTAATAAATCGTTTCAGCAAAAGCTGAAAATTAAAATTATCAAAAAATATTATTGAGAAACAAGATTATTTTTCACTTGACTGTAAATGTCAGATTAAATCATATTCAACACACGGTCTTGCTGTATTATACGACATTTATGATACTATTATTATTAAGACGCATAATACGCAAGCGTGTAATGTGTTTTCGTCACTTGTGCACTTTGAATAAAACATGTCGCTCGTGGGTAGAAATAAACAGCATTTACTGTGATAAACTTAGTAGCGCATCGAGCAGTCGCGCGAGTCAAGAAACGCGATTAGAAATGTCGATTGAGTAACATTTAACTCGTTAAGTAACCTTAGTGGAGAACGGACTCGATTTAATGTCCACCTTTCACGAAGCGCTAAGAGAGTTTGTTTGCTCGTTCGTGCAATATTTTTCTATTATACATGTGTCAAATTTATGTCTCGCAAAAGCGTAACTGATTCGCTTAAAAATAATATTCAATAATATTTGTCGTCGGAATCTTGTTAAGTTCAATAAATTCGATAAAACCGATTCGAGATAATTCGATATTCGTGATTAAACATAGAATATCCTCTCTCTACTCGTCAAAAGCTAATGTAAAATAAAATATTAATTTAAAAAAAACATATTTATATAACAAAAAACTAATAAATTATACATTATTCAATGCTCACTTTAATCGAAGTAACTCACATCGAGCTGCGAAGCTACAAATTTACTTAAATGATTCCGCGCGATTCGTGCTCAAATACAGGCGAGAACATCTTGCCGCCACGACGCGATTTAATCTCGCGCAACGGAGCGATGTATCACGAACTAGTGAGAAGTCAGTGTCGACTCCTAAAAGCGTGTATACGTAGTCTTCCTCGACCGCCCGTTTGCTCATCTTCCCTCATCCTCGCGGTGTAATCTGCTAAAAGCAACATATCAGTCGAGAAACATGCTTTATTTTGTACGTAATGTTAAATTAAAGATTCTCGCTCGTTGAAAGAATCAAATTCGCCGGGATTGAAAAAATTGTGTAAATTATACAGTCATAATGTTTATACAATAAGCTATAAACCTCGAGATAAGCCACTTCATAAGAGGTTACTATTACAATAGCGTTTCTTTTTGTTAAATCTTCTTCGTCAATACAGATCTCAGGCACACGAAAGCGGAAGCGTGCACAAAACGGGTTTCCTATTGGAAATAACGCGCGCGTAAGTAATAGATATAATGCATATTGAGTAATCGGTGCAGCTTCGCCACACATCGCGAAAGGTCCGGCAGTGAAAGGATCGTCCTCAAATTGCGACGGCGAGCGGTTCTCGCCGTAACTTGCTCATGTTGTACTTGAACGCGTCTCCTCTACAGTGAAAGGTGATCTCAAGTAAGATCGTGAGACTTCGAAATTTATCTTCTCCCGGGGGGTGATTGCGCGTGTACAGCGACCGTGAGTGAAACATTCGTCGGAAGTTTTTTTTTGTGAAAGGCCAAACTGAATTAAATCGATCGCTCGATCGTTTGATCGTTGTCGTAGCGACGAAAATAATCAAAAGCGATTCGGTGACCGAGCGATTTTTTTATGCACAATATTAATGGATTTGATTCAATTTGTGTACAATGCACATTGTTTAAACACATTATTCTTCACGCGGAAAGAAATAAGAATAATGATTGTTCGCGTTCGCTTTGTCGCTTCTCTCAAATTGCTCTCATATCTCGCAATCAATCACTTTAAGTAATTTTGTGCAAGCGCAAAGCGTTTACTGTATAACACATTATGTCGCGCTGAATTCACCGGCACGGCGAGATTAAACCGCTAAGTACGTAACAAACAATCGTTTGCGGCTCGCGAGCTCGGTGAAGCAACTCTCGTTTTTCTTGTCCTAGAAGCGTCGCGCGTTAGGAAACGGCGCGTTATGTCGCCGTGAGGAGAACATCGAGTGTTAAATTATACCGGCGGCACAGTAAGTCCATTTCGTAATATAATCGCGCGTAAGCCGACGGTCGTCTTCCCGTCGACAAAGGAAAGAAAAAAAGACCGGCAAGAAAAACGCGAAAAAAAGAAACCGGTGGAAACTTTCGCTCCGCGCGCGTCGATTAAAGGGATAGCGGAGCGAAGTATTTCTTTAATAATCTCTCGGAAAAGGGACGAGAGTGCTCCGATACTTCCTTTCCCCGGTTTCCTCTCGCGATGCAGATGGTGCTGCAAAATTGATTTTTAAACGAGATTCCGAGAGAGGCCGATGTCCGAGAAGTACGCCGCTATAAATTGCATCGGAAAATTGCGCGCACTTGAATATCCGACGAGAAGAGAGAGAAAGAGAAAGAGAAAGAAGACCCGATTAACTTCCATTGGGATATTTATTGTCGCGCTTCTCTCTTCGGGCTCGGTCGGCATCGCATTCCGACGAGATCGCGAGAAATATGCAGGTGGATCTGCGCCATTAGTATCTTCACTGTGCGATAAGATCAGATATGACAGTTTAGACATTGAATATTTTGTTGCAATATTCAAAATAAAAAAAATACTGCATTTTTTTAGTGCAAAATATATAAAAATCCCCGTGTCTAAGGCAAATTTTTTTGCTTAATTGTCCTGCAAGCATGCAATCTCGCGCGAATCGACATCGTACCGCAAGAGACACAACGGAATGGCACACAATCCAGTTACATTGACGCGGAAAAGACAAAAAAAAGAATCAACGCGATCATCCGTTGAATTCACCTGCACTTTTCAGAATGGATTGAGCGAAAAAAAGAGAAGAAAAAAAAAGAAAAGAAATAAATATTCCGTCAACCGTAGCGGACTGTGTGCTAAATGGTAAAACGTACTCGGTCTCATAGTGGGTATTCAGATTCAACGATGCACTCTTTTGCCCGGATAGAAGGAGCTATTGTACACCAGACAATCGATGACGCTACTTATTCAAGTTCGCTCGCTTTCTCGCCGTCAGGAAAAGAAGAGGCAAAAGCGCGGCTGCGAGATATCATTCGGGAGAGAGAAAAAAAAAGATCAAATTACAGTTACACGGAACAAGCGATAAAACGGCTGCCACGATGAGTAATATTAATAATCTCGCGACAACGATTCGTCTCTCACAATAAAATATATTACGCAAGTTCCATTTCGAGCGATCATTACTTTTTTTATTGCGTGATTTTTGACGTGTAAAAAGTGCTTCTCCTATATTTAAATCTGCGACATAACGCACGTTTGTATTTTTTAATAAAAAAACAAAAACCTTACCGTGATAATATGTACCGAAACTTTTTTGCGAATTTTCATCGAGATCTTTCGCGCAGTATCGAATGATTGGATGATATTCGGATATCATAGAATATATTGTATAATACTAAATCCATCTAACTGTGCGGATTGCGGAAAGTTAATGTTGGATATTTCCAATTAGCGCGCACATCACACATCGTTGTAGCCCGGGCGCGCGCACCGATTATAGAATATAAATGGAATTACAGAGTATTTGTCCATTCGAAGCGCGTACATATATATATATATATATATATACACGTTGTACACGCGCGAATACAGTGAGCGATTACGAGATTTAGCATGGTCGACGAAATCGCGCAATTTGCGCGTATAACTCACCCGCGTGGCCGCGGATCCCGCGTGTGACAGTTGCGTGACCCGCATACTTCACGTTTCCGCGTGTGACACGCGCCATTGAAATTTAATTAAATGCGCATGAGAGAGAGAGACGGGGGGAGGGGAGGACCGAAGAAAAGAATCTTGGTTCGTTAATTGAAAGCCCGACTTAATTAATCTCAATCAGAACACGACTCTTCTGTCGTAAGAGAAACTTTCTTCCGAGAACTGACCTCTCTCGCGAGAATGATAAAACGACGGAAAAAAAAATTCGCGAAACTTTTGCTCACTTTACATAATACTTCAAAACTTGGACACGATATCGAAGTCACGACATTGCACGACGCAAGAAATGAGATCAGTTCATTATGTTGCAATCTTCCGCGCTTCAGATAGTCTCTCGCGCAGATTTTTCAGCGTCTGCGCAAATTGAAGAAAAATTTCCATACTTTCTTCTGCCCCGCCGACGCGAATTGTCGGAGAGGATGGGTTGAATCTAGGAGTAGAGAACCTCACTCGTCCCGCTCTCTCTTTCTCTCTTTCTCTATCTATCTTTACAAGAATATCCCGCGTGACGCAAAATCGATGAGAAGTATGATTATTGAATTACGAGAATACCGCGCCAATTTCACGAGCTTACGGCTGTAACCGATTGCGAGGGGATCCGCGTTGGAAAGAAGATAGGATTTCCCTTCTTGCTTTCTCTTTCTTTCCCTCTCTGTCTCTTTTTCTCCTCTTCTTATGGGTGCAACTTGTATCGGACAGCTGAAGCAGTGCTCGTATTTTCTCCACGAGCTTCCACCTTCTTTCGCGGCACGTGATGTGAAACCGATGAACGACACGAGGCCGGAATTAATAATATTGTCTATCATTCTTTGTAATCGATTTTCCGCTGTGAAGAAAGAAGGAGACAATTTTTGAAAAGTAACAATAAAACCTACAAACACGTAAGTGCTCCTGCATTCGTGTTGCGTCAAATTTTTCCGCTTCGTATGAGAACACTTTATTTCTGAAAATTTCACTTGCTCTCATTATTACAATATACACCGCCGTGCGTTCGAGAGAATATCGGTTTGTCAGAGATAAAATCTCTCTCGGAGGATGCACATTATCCGACTCACGCGAGAAACGACGATTTCGCGCGAACGAGTTAAAGTGGCACGCGTCCTTAATTCTGCAAAATAATTTCTGACCAGATTTCATGTATATATATGTATATATCACCACTAGAGCGATTACGCAAGATATATTGCGACCGGAAGAATATTGAATTTCGTGTCTCGCTTTACAAGGAGCTTGAAATTTCATCTCAACGAGACGAGACAAGACGAGAGAGAGAGAGAGAGA
>QVNV01027758.1:0-14620 GCA_014825455.1 Pseudomyrmex pallidus
AATATATTCTGCCACTCTGTGGTTCTTCGACAGATTCGAGGAGTTCGAGCACGAGAATCCTAACGAAGTCACATCGGTATGCATCGTATCCTCATTGCCACAAAATCTCACCTCCTTCGATACTTACGGATGCGATACGGAGATCGCACAATCCGTTTATCTGCACACTGTGTACATCGGCCTGGCCTGCATCCCCGGCTCCATCATCCTGCCTCTGTTCGTGCACAAACTGGGAGCCAAGTTCTTCCTAAGTAAGTAGAAGAATCTCACACCGAATTTTGCTTGAGAGGATGAAAGAATCCTTTTCAAAGTGTTTTACAATTAAGTTTTAATCATGTTCGCAACTAGAAGTAAAATCTATTCAGATTTGTCAGAAGTATAATAGAAACGTTTTTACTGTTCCAGTCGTCTCAT
This sequence comes from Pseudomyrmex pallidus, assembly GCA_014825455.1. NCBI lineage: Eukaryota > Metazoa > Arthropoda > Insecta > Hymenoptera > Formicidae > Pseudomyrmex > Pseudomyrmex pallidus. The sequence goes on from QVNV01027758.1 coordinate 415, forward strand.
TGGTGGTTTCTGGCGCGGTGACAATAGGTTTTTATTATGTAGTAAATTCGATGCAAAACTTGGTGCTGTCGTGCGTATTCGAGGCTCTCACGTCTCTCGGGATCTCTCTAGTTTACTGCGTGATCGTCGATATGTTCCCGACGAATCTCAGGTGAGTGAATCGCGCGATATTATGCAATAGTTTCTTTTTTTTTTTTAATAATAAAACATATGTACGGGACTCTATCTAATGCTAGAGTGCAATAATAATTTATAAATTAATTTTTCAATCTGGTAAAATAGTTTTTTTACTTCGATACTTAGTAACATCACGGCGTTCTTTTATTTTTTTTTTTCAGAGTGATGGCCGCTGCATTGTCGCTGACAATGGGCCGACTGGGCGCACTGGTCGGCAACTTGGTTTTCGGTTATTTAATCGATTTAGCCTGCGTGGTACCTATCGCATTATTTGCCGCATTCCTGTTCGGTGAGGATTTTTTCTCTTTGCTCCTATCTATATTTCACGAAGTAAAACATATTAGACATCCAAGTATCAATGTTTATTTAATTATTAAAGAGCGCAATCTCTCAATATCGATTTTCAGGTTGCGGTCTTCTCTCGTTTCTACTGCCAAGAACTGGGAAGGAAACGCTGGAATAAACAAAAACATCCTTCACAAAGCTTGGCCTCCGCAGAATCTGTACCTTGAACACTCCTTGTTATATTTATTAATAATAAATCTATTTGTAACACACACGCGGTGATGTTGTTTAATGTTTCACATTAGGTGCATAATCTCAGTCAATAATACTTCTTAGTCTTAATACGTCCGCGTATATATATATATATATTTTTTTTTTTATCGTGAGAATATCAATTATATACAACAAAAATACATAATTTAACGTTTTATCTGATTTAATATTATTTTTAATCTCTACATATATATGTATATATATATGTATATATACACGTAGATAATTGTTTAACTATGTAACATTTAAATCTGTATATTTCGCATACCTGTATATTTATTTTTTGTTTTTTTTTACACACATGGTAATTTTATGACAATACATATATATGTATATATGTATATGTATAATATATATAATGTATATATGTATATGTGTATATAGATGTGTGTGTGTATGAGAGATTATCGACTTGATTAGAAGATCAAATGTGTGTCATAAATATTATATATGTTATAACGCGATACGACCTTCGTTGTAAAAGTAATTGCAATATATATTGCTATTATTAGATATTACGTTTGCCATTGAGAAAAAGAATTGTGCAAATTGCGGCAGATCATGTATTAGACGCGTGTCCTATATCAACGTTGAATTCTATCAATGTCGATTGGTGTGATGATGTAATCACTCAGATATTCGTTTAACTAACGATTATCATATTAATTTTATTCGTTGAACGCATTCAAAGCGAATTGACACGCTCATCTACTGTATATCAATGACGCTTTCAACACGTAGAGATATGTTATGTATATCGTTTCTCTAGAGAGTGCGCGATACGACACGCACCGCACCGTCGATCGTGTATTGCAATTTAGAAGAAGAGAGAAAATGATTTTAATTGTTGTGAAAAATATATATATATATAATATTTTTGTAAGCCGCGATTTTTTCAAGATTCAATTTATAAATGTAATCACGAGCGTTCATAACCGTTGTGCCAATTTCTTACAAATAAATGTCTTATGTAATTTTGTTTAATAGAACGTTCGTCATTTTTTACACACGGAACTTTAAATGTAATCTCTCTCTCTCTCTCAGCTAAACATTCCCATCCGACCTCCGCACACGTAATGAGACATTCGTATGATGAATTTATAAATTAGTTTTTATTGCAAATTTTATAAGATCGACTTATTTACATCGTGGGTGTGTGTACGTTAAAAAAAAAAAAACTGTGTCGTTGAATAATCTTTATTCAAGTACGTGCCGGAGAAAAAAGGAATCAAGGATTTTTTTGGTTTAAAATCTCGACGTGCACAAATGAGTAATCGAAATGCGATTCTCTCGTGCGTGAAGAGCGGGAGATATGTAAGTACGCACGCACTCTATCGCGTAACCTTGGCACCCGCTTCCAGAATATCTCAATGAACCGTTTGATAGTCTCTGCACTACACGTGTGTGAGCACAGCGATATGTCACTTCAGATTACGGCGAAAGCGAAAGAAGATTACAACACGCGTTGTGAGTAACGTCGTAATAATAACAGTGTGCGAGTCGGAAAACTTCGCGCTTGTGATCTTTTCTCGTCGGAGACGCGTGAGTGCACGAGTACCGAGCCGCGTTGGCAACGACTTTGCGTGATTCACGCTGTTCTCAGGAGGAGAGTTTTGACAGAGAGTGTATTCACAGTTCAGACAAACACCCGAGTATTGTTTTTTGGGATACAAAGAGATAAAGAGAGAGAGAGAGAGAGATCACAACGAGGAACGGAGGAAGTAGAGACGGCGAGGAACAAGACGTCGAGAACACGCGTTTCGAGAAAATAAACGCGCCAGAATCGATGATAATTCGCGAGGATGACGTAACCTGACGAAAAAAGATAACAAGCGGCCGTGTTTGAGCAGCTATTTTCAGGTTATGTCCATCAGTCTGTTGTCGGGTAGCAGAAGGAAACAATCTTGTAAGCTTCTTTATTTTTACTGATCTTGTGTTATCGAAAATGTAATGACACTTCGGCATTTTTGTATTTTTCTGTATGGTGTAACAATCGGATATTCATGTAGATCTTATTGCTTGAGATTGTCTCAAGTTCAGATAGTTTCTAGCCAATAAAACGTATCGTATCTTCAGATGAAACTTAAGACGATCTTAAAATCGGACTGCGAATATTGGCTCTCAGCTACTGATAATTTTTTTATCATAAAATTAATATTAGGAAGAAATATCACAGACAAGCGTGAAATTACAGCTTGTCTAAACTTGTTTAAATTTACACGTTCATGAATTATGTAAATTTTTCCGGTAAAACGTTTGAAAACAATTCGATAGTTTTACTTTGCCGTGTTCTCTTTTTGTTATTTAAACATTTTGAATTTTATTTTTATTGTATTTTAAGAAGTGAACGAGAAGGGGGAATGCATTGCAGCAGAAGAAGCTGTAGAATTTGATTGAAGAAAGAAAAAAAAACGCAGCAAAAATGGTCTTTGAGTCAATAGTTACCGAGCTTCTCAACAAGGTGCTCGGTGACTATATTGAGAACTTGGACTGTACGCAGCTGAAACTCAGCCTCTGGGGAGGTGAGATCATGCGTGTAACAAATCTATTTTTGATATGGCAACTGTATTTTACACGTAATGAATATTTTTGTTTCCAGGTGATGTTGTTTTAACTGACTTGTTGATTAAAGAATCCGCATTGGATGTGTTGGACCTTCCAATAAGATTAGAATATGGACGTCTAGGTATAAAAATGGCTGCACCATTTAATTATTTCTTCCTGAGTGACATGATTAATATCTATGGAATTAAATATATTGATCGTTAAAGGTAACTGTATCATGATAAAATGTGCTATACGTTTCAGGAAAATTGATACTGAAGATTCCATTCAAAGATATGTGGAATGGCCAGATAGATGCTATAGTCGAAGAATTGTTTATCTTGGTGGTGCCTACGAGTCAAATTTCGTACAATGAGGAGAAAGAGACGAAAGCGCGGTTGGAAACTAAACGGGCAGAACTCGAGAGAGTCGAGAAAAGAAAGCAATTAGCAGCACTTAAACGTAATTACATATCTTTGATGATATTTAAAACTTCTATTTTTTTTAATTTTCTACAATTTTTTTTTACAATTGCAGCACAAGAGAAACTGGACGACTCAATGGTAGAGAAGTTAGTCGCTCGCATGATCAAGAACATTCATGTGGAGATCAAGAGAATTCATGTGCGTTACGAGGATCACGTAACGTTCAAAGAACATCCCTTTTCGGTGGGCTTTACTTTGAACACTTTCATCCTGGAAAGCTGCACAGACTCGTGGGAAACCACCGGCAATCTGAAGGACATGTACGCCATTCCTCAGATCTTCAAGCTGTGCAGTCTGGACGGTCTGGCTGTGTATCTCAACACGAGCGTCGAACAGTACAGCAAAAGCCCACAATCCTCGTATACCAATCTTTTCTGCAGTGGCATTGCGACTATGGATTACGTGCCGAGAGGCTATCAGTATCTGCTAGGACCAATCAACGTCAATGCCAAGCTCAGGCTGAATCCTAAACCCGAGTCTGACGGCAGCAATTATACTATTCCCAAGGTAATAAAAATAAAACTCTTGCAATCTTTAAATTTTACTTATTTAAAATTTGGATTTCTAAGTGGATTTACCAGAACAATTACATTTGTTTAATAATAACAATATGTTTTGCACCGACGTCTCAGTTTCTCTAAATTCAAACTTTGTTATTCTCGCAGGTATGGTTAGACCTGGAGATGCAGAAACTACGAATCGGTCTGACAAAACAGCAATACCGGACTCTGGTATGTTTGGGTGAAGGTTTGGACCAGGCGCAGAAAGCCGCGCCGTATCGGAAGTACCGGCCGAATCTGACGTCGTATCGCGGCCACTACAAAGAGTGGTGGCGTTTCGCGTACACGTGTATTCTGGAGGAAACTGTGCGACGGTGCCAACGCAACTGGGATTGGAGTCACATGAAGGAGCATCGTGACACTTGCCGCGCGTACGCAGAAGCGTATCAGGCGAAACTGACAACGAAGAAGCTGGCGAAGGAAATTGAGGAACGACTGACCGACTGTGAAACAAAGCTCGACATTTTCAATCTAGTGATCATTCGCCAGCAAATAGAATTTGAGGTAGAGAGACTTGCGGAGCGGGAGAAGAGTCTGAAGGCGAAGCGGGGCTGGTTCGGTTTTCTGTGGAACAGTTCCCAGGCTGAGGAAACGAAAGAGCTAAACTCAGCTGCGGCCATTATGCGCAGGTTTGATTCTAAATCCTTGCCGCAGTGTTGTGTTGTGTTTTCAAATGTTTAGACGCTTTTAAATGTTTCAATCTTCTTATCCGTAAATCCGATTTACACAATTTTAAATGCCGTTCAGGTTCGAAGAGGCAATGACGCCGCAGGAAAAGGAGAAGCTCTACCGGGCGATCGATTATCAGGAAAATAGCGCACCTGAGCATTATCCGGAGACGTTCGAGATGATCGACACGCGTTTCTTCTTGCACGGTCTGCAGATCTCGCTCCTGGACGCGGACAAAGAACATCCGTGTATTCTGGATCTGCAGCTGCACGGAGTGCGGGCGGGCTTCAAGTCGCGGCCGTCCGCGAACGCGATCCTCGTCACCGCGTCCATTAGCGACATGAAGCTTATGGGTGTAACGCAGGACGGCCGCGTGCCGTCGCTCTTCAATCCAGGACACGGCACACTCGACAACAGCGCGCTCCTGTCGGTGTCCTACGAGAAAAATCCACTCGACAAGCTGTGCGGCGACCGCGTTGTCGTCAAGTCACGGTCCGTCGATATCGTTTACGACGCGCAAACCATCATTGAACTCGTCAATATGTTTAAGGTGTAGTTCTAGTTCAGTCTGAAAATTCATAGAAAATTTTCAGATACGGAAGTTTTACTTGTTTTCTTCGTTAATTATTTAATACTGATAAATATTCTCTAGGTGCAAAACTCCTCGACGTTGAATCAGCTGCAGACAGCTGCGGCGCAACAGTTAGAAGTGGGCTTGAAGGAGATGTCGGCGCTCGGGCTGGAATACGCCATACAGAAGCATTCGGTGCTGGACATACAAGTGGATATGCAAGCGTCGCAACTCATCATACCGTATGGCGGTCTCTACGACGATTCGAAGGCGTTGATAGTCGTGAATCTGGGCAGTCTCAAGATGCATTCGTTGGAAAAGGCTAAGAGTGACTTGGCTGGCGCCAGCGTCAAGCAGCTCGTCAGTATGGGCAAAAGCGAGGAGGAGGTTTTGCTGCATCTGCGAGAGTACACCTACGACAAGTTCGTTTTGAAGATAGTTAATATCCAGGTAATACTAATTTTTAGATACTTATCATTTACTCTTTGCTAGATAGATAAATAGTTTATTTATAATAACTATTGTTTTTTTTTTTTTTTTTTTTTTTTTTGCTGCCGAATGAGGAGTGGCGATCAGCTGTGGCAAGTACCGAGAGTTCCCTGACGCTGCTTCATCCGACCACGTTGGAGATCCAGTTCCACAAGTGTCTCGTAACAGACGATCCGCTGTTGCCAAAGATTCGACTTCTCGGTAATCTGCCGTCGGTGACCGTGAACATAACGGACGTTCGATTGCTACAGGCATTCTCGGTCGTTCAGAGCATTCCTCTGCCGGAAGAGCAGAAAGCACCGGCAGCGCCGAGAGCCTCTCTTTCTGTCTCGCAGCTGTCGCTGAAGGAACTCGGTACCGCGATATCCAGCATTGCTGACAAAAAGAAACAACAGCAATCAGACGGCGCGGACACACCGTTAAGGCAAACCACCGATCTGGAGATGAAGTTCGAAATGAAGGAATTCACGCTGTCGGTGTCGCGAAACGACGACGCGGAAGCGTCGGAATTCATCAGGTTTGTGACGCGATTTGTATCTCAGTTTTTACAGTCGGATCATGATCAGAAAGATATTTTTGTTCTATTTAATAACTCAGATTCCAGGTGCTTCAACTGGAGGCTGAGATGCTGCAGCGCACGTTCGACCAAGAAGTGCAACTGCGACTGGGCGGCGTGCAGTTGCGACAACGCTACAAGGATGAGGAGATCTTCATGGTCAACACGCCCATGTCGGCCGGCAAAGACGAGTATCTAATCATTGTGCGATACATAAACGTGAATAAGAACTCGCCAGAGTTCGTCACGCGCCACGGCTCTGTGGTGAAGCTGCTTCTGCTGGAGTTCACCTCGCTGGACACTCTGTTGCATCAAGAATCGCTTATCGAACTGTTGCGATTCGGCACGTACATGCAGGACCAAATAAATTTACTCGGAAATTCTCAGAAGCCGGTCGAACGTGCGCGACCGACCCAATTGATGTCCATTCAAGAAGAAACATCCGGATTTTTGAAGGAACAACTGCAAAAGAGATCGAGATCTGCCGGGCGACGTAGGAGACAAACGGTCGAGTTCGTCGACCTCAAAGTCAGCGCCAAGATCGGCTCGATCAACTTAAAGATCTCCAGTGTCGTTAGGGATATCACCGCGTTCTACATCGAGGGAATCAGCGCCAGTTTTCTCAGCAAGTCCTCCTATTCTCAAGTGAACGTCGACCTGTCTTCGATCAGCATTAAAGATCTCAATCCCGTTTCCGCGTACAAAGACATCGTGGCGGTCGAGGGTACTGAGTCCCTGCAGGTTCAGGCGGTGATGTACAACATCGAGCAGTGGGAGGTGGACAAAAACAACATGTCCGTGAAAGTGACAATGGGCTGTCATCGCATCGTCTTTCTGAACGCGTTTGTCACCAGCGTGATGAATTTTCTGAATAACTTCCAAGCCGCGCAGGAAGCTATTAAAGATGCCTCGGCGGCGGCCGCGGAGGCCGCAAGAACAAACATCAAGGACGTTCAACAGAGCGCATCCCGCATTGAACTGTGCATCAAGATCAAAGCGCCTGTTGTGTACATGCCGATGAACTCCAAGAGTGATCACAGTTTGATGTTGGATATGGGCAATCTCATGGTACGGTCTAACGAAAATTTATTTACCTTAAAATTAAAGTTTTTTCTGAAGATCAGAAATATATTTTTTTTCTTAATATCTTTAACAATGTAATGAATAAATTTCAACATATGTTATATAAGGAAAAATTGTGTGGACAGGTATGCAATGTCTTTAAGAAGTTAGATGTGAGAAACGAGGACGTCAGTGAGTGCCCGGTCGTGGACGAGATGAAGATAGAGTTGCAAAATCTCAAGTTGTCGCGCGTTCGACTCAACATGGAAAAATTCACTAGCGAGAATGAAGTGCTGCTTCTGGCACCGGTGACGTTCACGCTGCTGATAAAGCGCAACTTGTCCACCGCCTGGTTCACCAGTATTCCGGACATCGAAATGTCCGGCAGGTTGAACAAGATCAATTTACTGTTAAGCAAGGAAGATTACGCAACGATTCTAAAAGTGCTCGAGCAGAATTTGGGCGAGACCTTCGACGATCCTAAACCTGTGAAAGCTGCACCGTCTGCCGTGAAAGCCGGAGGCATTGAACTGGAGGTGAATAACAATATAAACTACTGTTTGTAATATTTAGTATAAAATTAAGCGATAAAATTTCACATTCAGTAAAACTAAAATTGTTTGCAACGAAGAATTAAAGTTCTCTCTCATTTTATTTTTTTCAAGCTTCAGCCAGTGTACAAGTACGAAGCGGACGCGTCGCAAGAACCGCCGTCGACGGACGCTCAAGAGCCGTTGCACGCACGCACGTCGATCACGTTCGAGTTTATCATGGACAGTCTGGTGATCAATCTGTTCACCGGCGGCTCCAAGTTGCTGCAGTCGCAAACGTCGCCGCTGCACTTGCCCGAGAACGGCCTGGCGCGCTTCAGCATTACGCACTTCGCCGTGAAAGGTCGCATTTTCGCGGACGGTTTGCTGGTTACGTCGATTCTGCTGATGAATTGCACGCTGGACGACACGAGGCCGAGTCGTGAGGGTACGCTAGTACGTATCATGGAAAGGACCGTCAGCAGCGGCATGTCTACACCAGTGTCGAGGAGCGCCAGCGAGGATCACGTCAACAACGCCAAGTACAATTCCCGCAGCATGCTGGACGTGACTGTACGCCAGAGTTCGAACGACATATTCGCCGACGTGCGCGTGTTCTCCTTCAGCATCATCGTGTCGCTCGATTATCTTATGAAGATCAAGGACTTCTTTGACGTGGACACGACGACGAAAGACAAGACCGTGGCCTCCGCGCAAAAATATTCGAAGAGCGAGTCGGTGGCACCGAAGAAAAAACAACAACAGCAAGAGCCGATTGCTTCGACGCCCAAGATGCTGACTGTGAATCTGCACGTGGAAAAACCGGATATCATCCTGCTCGAAAACATGGACGACGTCGACTCGAATTGCATAGTGCTGAACACGGAATTGTTGCTGAAAATGCGTATTATGGGAGAGCACCAGGTGATCACGGGCTCCGTCAAGGATCTGTCTTTATTGGCGGGAATATATAATCCTTTGAAAAGGGCCGATTGGAGTTATCAGGTAGATCAAATATTATACAAAGTAATACGCAAACATGTAATATTTATTTTAACACTTTGCTTCTTTCCATAATCTTTTTCAAACTTTATTTTCCAGGTTTTGAAGCCGTGCAGCATTAGCGTGGCAGGCTCGACACCGGAAGGCAAAGGACTGCACCTGGAGGTCTGTTGCACGGACATTCACATCTCCGTCTCGCCAGGTATTATTTTCGGGATGTTATTGTCGAATCTCTGATCAGCAATGTGTGAACGATAGTGATATAAAAAAGCTTAACATTCGGCAGGTGTGATTGAAATACTGAACAAGGTTATTCAGACGGTAACGAAGAAGGAGGAAGAGAGCAAAGAGATTGTCAAGCTCGAGCCCAATTACGAGGGATTGTGGATTATCACGCCTTTCGAAGAGCAGGATTACTGGTTCCTGAAAACAGGTTATTTTCCGACTATTTTATAATCTCAGTCTCTCGTTTATTTGTGAAGTCGCGAGTCGGACTTGTTAGTCGCTAATGAGAATTTTTTCTTTTTCGTTCAGAAGTTGCGATGGAAGCACTCGAGGAGTTCACGTATCCGGAAGACGAGGTTGCGACTGTCTACAAAGCGGAGTTGGCGATTGTTTCAGCGCCGACGATCTTGTTTACCCTGGAAGCGGGTATCGGCAACAAAACTCTGCCCATGTTGCTGCTTAACTTGGGCTTTCAGAGCAACATCAACGATTGGAGCACGAAATCTGTAAATTTCTTATCATCAACATTTTTTGATGCAAGTTAATTCGCGGATGAATATGTTATTTGTTATTGCGCCTTTATTTTTTTTTTTTTTTTTTTCGCGCTGTGGGAACCGCTGATCGAGCCGATAGAATGCTACGAAAACAACAAACGTGTCTCCACTCCGTGGGAACTGAAAACGAAGGTAATTCTAGTGTTGTTGTCACTTTTTGACAATATTTTTTACATTTTTGTTAACGTCAATGGTGCGTCGGTTTTTAGGTACAATTCAACGACGTTCTGCTGGACTCCAGAGGCGCCAGCGCGGTCAGTCCGACCTCGGACAGCGATGTTGAAGAACTGCATCAGGCTACCAAGATGTCCATCGACGTCACATCTTCCGTAAGTTCATATAATTTTGCAGACAATAGAGTAAATTATTTCTTTCTTATATATTCTTGTTCGGAACAGGATAATTTGGAAATAACCGTGACGAAAACTTGTCTGGATGTGTTGAAACAACTCGGCGAGGCGTTTTCTTCCGCTATGGATGTTAGCAAAAAGGGACCTGCGAGGAAGATGGCACCGTACGTTCTGAGGAACGAGACCGGTTTACCGATGATACTCGACCTGGAGCACAGTGTCTTCAAGGTCAGCATAACGAGAAATTTGTCTTTCATTAACTCACTTTATGAACGTAAGCTTGCTACAAATCCAATAATGATGATTGTAGATCTTCGATGACGAATCGAGAATGAAAGACGACAGCAGTTCTTACATGGAAGTGATTCTTGAAACCGGTGCGTCGATCGAGCTCGCGCCGAAGACGTCGAAATTCGACACGCACGTTCTCGAACAGCTTAAGGCGGAAACCGTGAAGGACAGGGAAGACAGTAAATTCACTGTGTCTGTACGTAATCGATAACACACACAAGTTAACGACATAATTTAATTCACTGTTCAATTAACGTGACATTGCGAAATTTAACAGTTCAAAGGTATTCAAGGCAAGTTGGCGATACCTATGTTGAGGGCGGACAAAAGATTCTTCTTTTTGAAGTATCGCAAAGATGGTTCTGAGGAATGGGGTATCGTGTCGGATGTCATTGTAGAAGAGGGTAGCACGATCGTCACTCTTAGAAGCATACTTCAGGTAAACAGAAATTAACTGTTTTGTTCGCAAAGAGAATCAGCTTTAAAATGCGTGTCTCTTTTTTTTACAGGTTTATAATCACTTCTCGCAACCGATATCCGTGTACTACATGACGAAACGTGGAAATGAAGTGGAGTGTGTGGGCACCGTGGCTCCAGACGACAAGCTAAACTTACCGTTGGACGCTGTGTACACTTCATCCAACATCTACTGGTTGTTCTTCAACGTCGACGGGTTCGTGTTCTTAAATACTTTTAACGACATCCTTTTTGTGTCTCTGCTTTTACAGAAAAACACAAGCTAATATACACACATGTTACATGCTTGAAACATAATTACAGATACATGGTATCGGTGGAGCCATTCATCTGGAAGGACTTGCAGAAAACGGTTTCCATGACGAAATTACTGAAATGCGAACCTCGAGCCAAACAACACGACAGAGAACCGTTTTACATTCAGGTCGACAATCTCATTTTCTATGTTTAAAATTTTTTCTTTTTTTACGTTAGCATTAATTCAATAATTAAGTTACAAAAAATAATATAATTGTTTATAATGGAAGATATTTGTTTGAACAGGTCGTGGGAGAGATAGAGCAAGTTTATTTCGAGAACACAATGCGACACACCATGGCCAGCACTATCTACAATGTGCATCTGTACCCGTCGGTGTATCTCAAGAACTTCCTTCCCATCGATATCATCATTTGCTTGCCTGGCACCGCGCAAGAAAGCCTACTTGAGGCTAGCGCCTCTCTTCAGCTCTCTACGATTGATCCAAACAAATCGAGTATAATCATCAAAGTAAGTGCAAAAACTGAATCTCTCTATCGCAAAACCTATTTCTTCTTATTTCACAAATTGCAATTGCACATTTGAAAGTGAACTTTAATAGAAAATGTACTCTTATATATATTTAAACTATAAATTTTATCTGCCGTGCGTAGCTTCCTAATTACTTGGAAAAAGACTGGTCGTGCAAAGGCGAAATCGTGGCAAACCCGCCCGAGTTCGCGGTCTGGTCGTTCGAGTCCTTCGACAGCGCGCAGAAGGTGAATCTGGACCTCGGAATGCACACATCCTACAAACACGGTTCGATCATTATGGCGCTGTACTGCCCGTTCTGGATGCTGAACAAGACCGGTTTGATGTTGTCTTACAGGGTACGTTTGACGACAACGATCACACAGTTTTTTCTCTATTGCATCGATACAACTGCATTTTTTATCTTTCTCTTTCATCCTTCCCTCTAGCGCGCGTGTGAATACAATTGTTTAAAAATTTCCTGAAACTTCTTAGAAACTAGATGATTTAGAATGCATTTTTTTTTTTATTACAAGTTGAGAAATTCCTTCTCGATATGCATTTTTTCCACACATATATATATATATACACACACATTAACGTGCTGATTTCCTTTTTCGCATTCTCTCTGTTTCGCGCTAATTAACCACTGCATCGTGCATGAACCAGATTTCTCTCTGAACTCAAGGTGCTCCGTTATTTTACAGAAATCAAGTAAGGGTGGCAAAGAGCACTCGAGTCCGATCAAGGTAGAGATCGTTTATTCTTGTGCACTTACTTGCGCTTCTTATGTAAATAGCTCTGTTCGCGACTTAGTTCCGTTTCTTTTTTTTTTTTTTTTTTCAAATTTTGCGAATATTATACGAGCCGTATAATATAATCGTACAAAATAATTATTTATCGACTTGTTGCTGGCAATTTTATTTATTTGTCGAGTCGTCGTTTATGCGGACGATAGGTGGTTTTATTCACGTTTAATTCAAGTCAAATGTACGTAGAAACGTCCTTTCAGAAATTCGTTTCCGCGATGAAACCCCATCGGCAACGCGCACAGTACAGGAAGAGGAAAACGCGCGCGGTGACGCATCGTTCTTCATTTCAATATTATATCGCTGTTCTTACTAGCTTCTTGTGTTTCGCAAGACACCTCGATTGTTGTGGAATAACAACTGTCTAGTCGGGATTAACCGCCGGAACTGTGTTAAATTATCATCATGTTGGTCACCTGGTGTGCTGATTTTTAATCATCTTTTACACGCCCCCTCCCCTAAATCGCATTTATCTGTGTGCGTTATAACTGTCAACTCTACGCTTATTTTTATCACAATGCTTTTTTTTTCTTCCTTCCTTGCCTTTTCTATTCCCCTAATTTATATTTGACTTGGTTTTTTTTAACGCTTGGACTACATCATCGCCTAAATCCTCGAATCTCGAGATTTTCTTTTTATTGTTTAGAGTTTTTGATTAAAAACAAACAAAGTTTGTCGTTAACAAGTTAACGTTTATCTATGGATTTGCTAACAGCATGACAATAAGAAAAAAAAATTGCTTTTCTCAAGCAAGACGCAAGGGTTCATGTTGATCGCTTGTTTTTTTTTTTTAGACATCCGACGATTATTTGAACGTTCTGTATCACCCGGAACACTTCAAGGGACCTATTCTATTCTCGTTTCGCTCCAAGAACTTCTTCGGCAAGAAGAAGGCCATGATCAGGGTGGAGGACGGGGAATGGTCGGACAAGTTTCCCATCGACGTCGCGGGTAGCGTCGGTGTTGTCACGTGCAAATACAACGGAATGACGTATCAGGTCTCGCACCGTCGATAATTTTTAAGATTCCTCGATTTGCGTTACTTCCGCGTGCGAACAAATTATATGTTACCAGAAAAATAAGAAAATCTGATTAAAAGACGAAGGAGGTGGATTGAAGAATAATCAGTTTTCACTTTACAGATTGGAGTGCATAATCAGCTGACGTACAACTCGTTGACCAAGCAGATCACATTCACACCTTACTACATACTCATCAACAATGCGGACTTCCTCATTGAATGCCAAGAGGGCGATCGACCAGCGGACCCAATGATTAAAGTACGTTAGTTAATGGTGACTCGATTGCGAAGTCCGAATATTTTTTTTATTGAAATACTATGTAATAATATAAATGTGTGTGTGTAAAGGTGCCTCCCGGCGAATGCGCAGCGCTGTGGCCTCGCACGCAACACGAGCACAAGACTATGAAGGCCAAAGTTGCGGGTCAACCCGAGAAAACTGCCGCGTTTATTTACACGGACAGCCACACGACTCTGCTAAAATTAGACAATAAGGTGATAAACTTGA
>QVNV01027759.1:0-7500 GCA_014825455.1 Pseudomyrmex pallidus
TCAATAGTTTCATTAGTTTCAATTCCTGCATTTCAATTCCTTCATTTCTTTCATTCGTTCGTTCCCCTTTCTTAACTAAACACAGCCCAAGTTAAGCTTGCGGAATACAATTGTACGAAATAGCTATGATTGGCTGTCTCAATGACGCACTCCGCGTTTCGCATCTTTTTTTCGTACCATGTAACTTCACTTTAACAATGCATATCTCGTAAACTATAGCAGATAACGACTCGGACCATATGACAACTTTTGTAGGTCTAATCGAGATCTACAACTTTTGTTTGAACTATTACTCGAAATTCCGACTTTTAATTTTGACAATGCATAACTCGTAAACTATAGCAGATGGCGACTTGGATCCTATGACAACTTTTGTATGTCTCTTCGAGATATACAACTTTTGTTTGAACAATTTTTTGAAATTTCGACTTTTTTAAAATCTTTACTGGCTGCTAGGGAATTTTGTAGAAAACCCTAGGATGTGTAACTATCTTTCTTTGAAACGTATCTTAATATTGAAGATAGAGGGTTGAATTGTAGTACCTTTTTGTCTTATCTCCTCGAAATCTACAACTTATTTTTAAACATTTTGTTAATTTTCCATTTTTATAATCTATACTGTTTGTTAGGGAATTTTCAAGAAAACTCTAGGATATGTAACTAACTTCCTTTGAAACGCACTTAAACTTGGCGTATGGCCTGTCTTTTATAGCCCGCGAGCCACCTACTGCGCTTAATAATTACCCAATGTAATGTTCTTTGAGCCTGTTTGTTGTCTCTTTTACAGTATTTAACGTGCTTTTTAGCATTTTTCATCGCGTTTAGTACACGGATTGACAGATCTTACAATTTTTTCACAAGTGTAGTAAGTTTTTATACGTTCGAGTTTGTGGTTATGTCGCTTATATGACGGTAATGGCTCTTGTCGTTACTCGAGATCTGAGACGCAACGCGTGCGAAGATGCGTGAGTCTTCGTTCGCGAAACATTGAAGATTATCATCTGATCCGAGATGTTGACGTCGTGGTTTGGGAAACACGGTTGAGTTTGGACGAAACAAACGCCCGAAATGAGATCTGTTTATAAATTGTTTGTCGTGTGTCTTGTTCTCGCCGTGCTTGTAATACTGCTCAATGTTGCGACCAAGTCGCTGTATGATGTAGCGTCCAGGGAACACAGAGAACATGGGAACGTGGGAACATTGACAACGGGCGAGGTGACGATATGCGTGGTAGTGTGCGGAGACAGGCTGCACGAGGCTCTGACCATGCTGAAATCAGCGTTAGTCTTTGCCAACAGACCACTGCAGTTTATAATACTTGCGGAGAACGACTTGATACCAGCTTTTAGTGAGAAATTATCGGAATGGAGACTTGTATCCAACAAGAGCTTTGACTTCCTTGTGCGTCCCATAACCTTTCCCAATGGCAGCAATGTGGCAATGTGGAAGAAACTGTTTAAACCGTGCGCAGCTCAGCGATTGTTTCTCCCGGTAAAGTATTTGTATAAAAAGAAATGATTCTATATAGTAGAATCTAGATTATACATTTTGTTTAGATACGGTTGAGTATATGCCAAGACTTTATTTTAGACCGTGTTGAACACTACGGATGCTGTACTCTATGTAGATACGGACACTTTGTTCCTAGCGCCACCGGAGAAGATCTGGGATGAGTTTAAGAAGATGAACTCTAGTCAGCTGGCTGCGCTCAGTCCCGAGCACGAAGATCCCAATACTGGCTGGTACAACAGATTTGCCAAACATCCGTATTACGGCAAGCTAGGTGTCAATTCGGGTGTAATGTTGATGAATCTGACGAGAATGAGGGAATTTAGATGGACGGAATATGTAATTCCTATTCATAAGGAGTATAGACTGAAAATTACTTGGGGTGATCAGGACATCATCAACATAATATTTCATTATCACCCGGAGAAGCTGTATGTGTATTCATGCAGATACAATTACAGACCGGACCATTGTATGTATATGTCAGTGTGCTCGGAAGCGGAGAAGGATGGCGCTCTGGTGCTGCACGGTTCCCGTGGTACGTTTCACTCGCAAAAACAGCCACCTTTCAAGGCTATATACAAAGCTATGCAGGAATATCAACTAAACACAGATCCGTACGACGATCTGCTTGTGCCGATGAGGAATTACCTGGCGATGGAAGATAAGTCCAACTGCGGTCGTGTGTCAAAGGTGTTTATCATCCAACCGGAACTCCATTTGAATCCAAGTCCGTAACTTTTGAATATTTCATCGTATTCGTTTCTTGATTTTGTATTCGAAATCACTCAACGATATTCGTCGTTTCGTTAACTGCGATTTGACAAATTCATCATCGGAGCAATGTCTGACGCGCGAGTCAGTTTTTATTCGTGTACTTGAGAAGCCAATTTCAGTTGAAATATAACATTTATCTACAGTTTGTTTTCCAAAAACTTAAACGGTCAAAATTTCGGCTCTAAAATAATTACTTGCGTAATTATAAGAATACTTACGAAGAATACACATATATATTCTGAATATGTATGTACATCACATCTTAAATTGTAAATCTCGTATATCGTTGTTTATTTTCACTGTCTTTAAGAAATTACGCTGTTGCGTAATATGTAGAGAAACAAGCGTGTGTAAATCGGTTAATGTAATTTCCGATTCTTTACACACGTTCCACTCGTGTTGGTTTACGAGTGTTTCGTGCGTAATGTGTTTTATTATAAACCGAGTGGTTAGATTCGCGATTGTTGCAGGCGTAATTGCTTGCGAATTTAAGGATGTATATTTTTGTTTGATTCCAAACGATTCCATGTATTGTAGACTGAACTTTTTCTATGGTGCATTTGAGTTTTTTTGTTAACAAGTGCGCTATATTGTTACTGTTGTATGATGTGCGGTATGTGTGTGCGGCGAATATGTTATTTTATATACATATATTCGCACTTGTTACTTTTTGACAATATTCGAGTGATATTAGCTCAGCGAGAAAACAAATGATAACTTTAAAAATTCAAGTATTTATATTATGTATGTGAATATATATAAATCGTATACAAGCAAATTCAATTTTAGAGAGAATATTTTACATTTTTACATAGGATTTCTTACAATTTTGTACGGTGTTTGCGATACGTATTTTGTATCGTTTATTTAATTGCCCAACAATTTCGATACCTTTTGTGATACATATAAATGAATATTGTATAACAAAGCGAAAATAAAGATCTGTGAAAAAACATGCACAATTATTAATTGTTCACACATTAAAAAAAAAAAAAAAAAAAAAAAAATATATATCTTAATTTTTTATTCTTTCGAGTACATGTATGCATATATATTTATGTGTGCGTATACATGTATATATATTTTGTAGAAAACAATTTCTTAAAGACAAGATGTGTGATTTACGTTTCTTTGTTAGAATCGTGTGTGACGTAGTAGCAATGAACTGGCGAGCATATTCAAGAGGGTCAACCGGTGTGAGTAAGCAAGAGTCCCGCGCGCGTTCAGTCCTCTCACCGCCGCTTTCCGGTTCGGGCACGCACGCTCGTGAAGTAAATTTTGTACAGTTTTGTCTCGTTGCGTGATGATTTTTTATATACACATATCTAAAAACAAAAACTTTCTTGGTGCCAACTAAATTAGGAGAAACGTCGCGTTGATGTGTGCTTGAGTGAGTGCAAGGTTTAATCGCGACAGCAATTTCTGATTAATTAGTTTTTCCGTCTACATAGAGTTGATATAATCACAGAGCCGTCAGCGATATAAATATGTTGGAAGAACAACTATGAGGTATATCGGCAAATTGGTAGACCAGAAAGATATTCATTTATTTTAATACTTTGTTCATTTTCTGTGAAATATTAATCAATTCGTATGAGATACAAAATTAAAAATTGAAGTATTCATATTTCTGAAGATATCATTTAAATAAATTTTTTTTTCTGAAAAATTGTGTGCGTATAATTTATAAATAAATACGTATAACTTAAATAAATATATATTAAATATATATTATACACATATACGTTATAAATATTAAATGTGTATTACACAAAAATATATATTTAAAAATGTACTTTTTCCATATGTGCAGGCGTGTATGCTATCTGAATTGTAAATTGAAATAAAGTCGAATAAAATCAGTTTCGATTTAACAATGAAAATTTTTTGCGAAACAACGTCAGTTTACGTTCGCATATTCTTCTGCGAATTCGTGACTATAAGACTTGGTAACTATATAAGATAAGAATCGAGCGAGCGCAAACGGTACAAGTGAGAGTGGAGCGATAACAATTTGTGATAACATAAGTAGACGAATACGAGTACGTTAGTCCCGGTGGTTGTCAGTTGCGACGACAAATTGCGTCATTGCGTCCGCGATTATTATTGTATTACGTATTGTGTGATCTCCAAATAATTAACGTACATTTTGGTCTGTTTCGTGTTCGTGAAAAAAAAACTTATACGGATACTCGGACACGGCTACGGACAGGTGCGCGCCGATCGCAGCATGAACAAGTGAGAGGTCGATCTTCTCGTTGTTCCGAGCGGGCGTATTGCGTGTTATTTGTATGTATGTACATGTACATACATACATGTACTACGTACTCGCTTGTAACGTTACGGTATCGACATGCTACTATATAGGGTGTTTCGATAATAATCATTGATAAGCATCTCTATCGTGCTTTGCACGTGCAAAATGTCAAATTCTTAAAGTGCATTGGTTAACTTAAATATTTTCTTATAGTATAACTCTAAAAAAAAAAACAGATTTTTATTAAACATTATAAAAATTATTACATATGACGACTCAAGTTTTGTATTACAACACTGCGTGTATGTGTAAATTTTTCATTTGTGACTTGAATAACAGTAAATAGCATACACATTGCGAATAAAGACGCACGATTATATAGCACTGTAATGGCGTGTATATAATAAATTTATTTATTTATTTACGTTAAACAAGTAAAGAGACGGAAAATAAAAAATTTAAAATAAATTTAAATCCAGTTGTATCAATTTTCTCAGTCAAAGAGATTGTTGTTAAAAATTGATGTTACTTTTGCTCTAAATTGTATTTCAATAATTGAGCAAACATTTTTATACGTTGTGTTTATTGTAGTATCGTGTAATCGTGTGAATGAGATATCAAATATGTTGCGCAGTTACCTTTCGTTCGATACGCGACGTCAGTTTTCGGAGAAGTTGATCTTCTCGCCATTTCCGCTAATTGAAATAGAACGCAATAAACTGCTTGTAAACCGCAGTTTGACCTGCGGATGATTGAACAATCGGGTTTCGGAGAGAGTTGCTTCTTGTTAATGTACCAATAAATGTTAAATGTTTCAGACACGGAAATCAGCGGATTTCAATTGCCATGTTGCATTTAGATACCTTAAAATAGCGCAATATTCAGAAGAAAACTATTCATATTTTTTTAGTTTGTTTTATTCTAATTTATAATTATTATAAAAAATTTTTATTTATCTCCTAATCGCAAAAATTATGTTTACATTTTGTTTTGAGTTTTTTTGTTGTGTGGTGCTTATAAATGCTAAAGAGAATGAGTATATATATATATACAATATATATATATAATAAGAAATTCTTTTGCAATGTCACATGATCTGCACTTCGAATATCAAACAATTGAAGATAATCCCCAAGCCACCTTGCAAGCGATATTGCATGTCAGTTGTTTGCATTGTCGTGACAAAATAGCGTTTACGAAATTCGCGACAGCTTATTAGTCAGAGATTGCGACGCTAACGACCTGTGAGTCGAATCCACTAATATATACGTACATACATACATTGTGTGTAATCCCAATCTGTTATCGCTCATATATTTATCACTTCGTTGTACGACGAGATAAAAAAAAAAAAAAAAAATTGACGGTGACATAATTCTGCAATATTTCATATCATTTTTGTCGCAATATTACTTTATGTACAAAAAAGTAAGTAATTTAAAAATATTTACGATCTTAGCGCAAACAAGGTATTAGATGAAGCATGCTGCTTGGCTTTTCTAAAATGTGACGTTATGTAAACCGCGTTTATATTGGATAGACACGCGGGGGAAAGAATGATGAAAATATACAGTAAAAGTTGGCGCGAGCACGTAGCTAAATAATACATGTCATTGTTCTAAAACGTCGCACTCGGGACACGGTAATTTAAAGAAGAATAAAATTCGAAAAAAATGTGTCGGGAGAAATCAAGTATATACATAATATAATAGATACTGTCGACTATGGTTCAAGTTTTATCCGCGATGCAACATGTGGCGGATAGATACTTTTATCTTACTGCACGGTTGACAAATCGCCGGGATTGCAATTACCGCGCGTCTCGCCGTGGTTCTCATTTCTCTTATCTGTCGTTAATACATCGCAAATATATCTTAGTCTCTAGTCGTAATTATGATTATTGATTATATATGATGCAATATTCTTCGTATCTACAATAATTTCCTCTTTCTTTTTTTCACTTTGCATTGACATACAATCGGTGCGATTGTAATGTCAACATTTATCGAATTTATCGATATTAATCATAGTGATAATTATATGCAATATTTCACAAAACAATACGAGAGAAAATCAAATATTTTCTACGTACATAAAATTTATAAGCTTACAATTAGTGTATCTGAAATTGTCATCACATGTCGAATCGTGACAATTTAATCTCGAGTATAAGAATGTAGAGAAGAAGAAATTAGAAGAAATTCGCAATCACGCGTCGTTATTACTTAGTTTTGATACTTGAATTTCATAAAAATACTAGAAATATTGAGATAACTCCGTCAATTATAAATAAAATCAATTTATATGCGCAGAATTAAAAATGCCGCTGTTCAAGGCGCGAGCCACGCCGAGATCTCCGATAACGGAGAAAGCCGCGAACGGTGTGCAGTATCGCACCAACTACCATCAACATCAGGTCAACAATGACAACAATTGTGCCAACGGCGCGAGCGGTAACGGGACTGGTAGCCAATCGAGCAATCCTCTTCAGCATGAACAAATGACTAGGAAGTCATCCTTGGAGTCGAAACTGCCTTCGCTGGTCTTCCATTGTCAACTGGCCCATGGTAGTCCCACGGGATTAATATCAGACTTCAGCAATGTTCGCGAACTGTACCAGAAAATTGCCGATTGTTATGATTTGCCTGCAGAAGAGGTGAACTTGAAATAATTCATTAAAATGTGTTTCGAACTTGCTTTCTTCGGTAACAAATTTGGATGTTTTTGAAAAACATTTGAGGATCCTCTTTTATATTTAAAACTAATAAAATGATGAGAGATAAAGTCAGAGTGTGATATATACATATACAGTATACAGATGTTACATATAAATCCATATAGTATTTTCAAATATAAAACAGAAAGACGCGACACCGGACGCAGGAAACACCGGTCACGGACCGTGATCTCTTATTGACCTGACGATATGTTCGGTGTGTGTGTGTGCGTGTGTGTGT
>QVNV01027759.1:10000-20081 GCA_014825455.1 Pseudomyrmex pallidus
CGAACAGGGCGGAAAAGGGGGCGTTTTCAACTAAAATACGGCGTCACGATGAGTGCTGCTCTCAGTCTTCTCTCTAGTCTCTGCTTTTATGTTGTCGATTTTTTTTAAAAAGAGAAGAGGCATAACGTACGCAAGATGTGGACAAACCTTTACATGAATCAGGAAAATACCGTAACCACATAACTGCAAAATATTTTTTAATGTCGTAATAAAGAAAAATGACAAAATTATTATAAATTAAATAGAACTCTAAACAGCTGGATTTCTAATATTAATTATTAATAATAATGTTTTATTTTCATATGTGATATGTGAATAGTAACTATATTTCTTTAGCTTATTATCGAAAAAAAGATAAAATAATTCTTTCGTCATTTCTCCAATGTTAGACGGAGTTATATAGACATTCCTGTGATGAGAGCTTTGAGTAGGTAGTAGGTTCAGACTGTCTGTCAGAATCTTGGATTTGTTCAGTTCAGTCGACGTTCACGTTCACGGTTCGCGTATCGCGTGTGTGAGTGGCGAGTAATATTGTAAGGTTAACAAAAATTTATATTTTGGAACAAAATTTTGTACTTTGACGTAGAAATAACTTGGTAACGCGACAAAGTCTGTAATAAATAAGTAAAAAAATAACCATAATATTTCTGGAAATAATACAAGGTAGAAATATTATTGCAACTACGTAAGCATTTAATCTTTGATGCAAAAAGATTTATATATGTATAAGTATTGTAATAAATTTATATGTTTAGCATACACACACAGTGACTACTATGGCATTTGTGTTAAAAAGTGTCAGTGGCATGTTCCTACGTCTAAGCGGTGGTTCGTGCGTCGCACGAGCTTCTGTAAAAATATCACGGGTACGTAAACAATATGTGTGCGAGTGCCTTGTTGCGTTATCAAATCGTAATCTGTGCCGAAGAGTTATTTTGATTGTTATATTACAACAATATATATTAAAGTACAATATAAATTATATGACAACGATATATAGGGTTTTATTGCAAAAAATATAAACACGCGTAGCGATTCTCTATATAATTCTACATTTTATATGGTAATAGAAGATATTTTCTTAAATTGTATATATTTATCCTGATTTTTGTATGTTATTCTTGTAATATATGTTTATTATATATCTTTAATATGATGTTTATATTTTTTATAAACATTTAAGTACGGATAAACCAAATCTAAGTTAAATCTTAATTAATAGGTGTGTGCAGTTAACTTTTCTATCAAACTAGATGTCCCGCAAACAGAAGAGAAAACTGAAAAGTTAAAATCAAGAGTAGAAAGTGGCAAAGTATTCAAAAGTATAGAAGAAGCTGTATCCGATATTCAGGATGGAGCTAAATTATTGGTTGGTGGATTTGGTCTCTGTGGCATCCCAGAAAATTTAATAGCAGGTGTATTAAAAAAGGGTTCTAAAGATTTAACTGCGGTTTCCAATAACGCCGGAGTTGAAGATTTTGGTTTAGGTATATTGTTGAAGGAGCGCAGAATCAAAAGAATGATTGCGTCGTATGTAGGTGAAAATCCTGAATTTGAAAGACAGTATCTTAGTGGTAAATTGGAAGTTGAGTTAACACCACAGGTAATGTGCTTTCAAGGTCAAGGAAAATTCAATCAAATTTTCACGAATTAAATGCTGATTTACATAGGGTACTTTGGCGGAACGTGTGAGAGCAGGTGGTGCTGGTATTCCTGCTTTCTACACTCCTACAGCTTTTGGCACAATTATACAAGAGGGTAATGTTGTCGTAAAATATGACGAGAACGGTAACGCTGAGATTTCGAGCGAGTCCAAAAATGTCATGCAATTTAATGGACGGAATTATGTATTGGAGACCGCTATTATCGGCGATTTCGCTCTTGTAAAAGCGTGGAAGGCTGACAAAGCTGGTAATCTTGTATTTAGAAAATCTGCGAGAAACTTCAATCCCGTAATGTGCAAGGCAGCCAAGATATCAATTGTCGAAGTAGAAGAGATTGTGGAAATCGGAGAGTTAGACCCTGATCGTATTCACTTGCCTGGTATTTTTGTGGATAGGATAGTAAAAGGTCCCTCTTACGAAAAACGAATAGAGGTTGGCATTTATTTTTATTTTTGATCAATATTCATTGATAATCATGATTAGTTGTGTACAATTGTTTTATTATATTTTTTTTGTTCTGCAGAAACGTTCGACGAAGCAAACTATGAAGCCAAAAAAAGTTACTCCAGCTAGTAAAGCGAGAGACAGAATTATCAGGCGTGCTGCTCTCGAATTTAAAAATGGAATGTATGGTAAGCGCGATACCAATGTTGCACAATTCTACAAGTAGAAAAACTAAAATCATAAAATCATTATTTATTTGCGAAGAAAATGTAAGAAACTAAGTTACAGTTTTACGTAAACTGCAATTCTACGTAAGCGTCGTTCTGTTATATGTCCACAATTCAAATGAGTAACGAAATGAATGAACTTTATTTTGTAAGAAACAATTTATAGATAAGTGTGTAACCTCTAACCTATACAGACAGTTACGAACCGTTTGTCAACAGATGTTGCGTAATAAATAACTAATAAAAAGCAAGATATACTTGAGGGGTTTTTGTCAGTACAATATATTATAAGACAAATTTTTTTATAGCGAATTTGGGAATTGGTATTCCCATGCTTGCTAGTAATTACATTCCTAAGGGTGTGAAAGTAACGTTGCAATCTGAGAATGGTATTCTTGGACTGGGTCCTGTACCAGAAAGCGAAAGCGACGTCGACGCTGATCTCATTAATGCTGGAAAAGAAACTGTCACGGTTCTACCTGGTGCTGCCTTTTTCAGTAGTGACGAAAGTTTTGGCATGATTAGAGGGTATGTGCAATCTTCCTTATAAGCTATTTTACAAAGCTCGAGTCTTTTTTTCATTATAAATTTTTGAATATGTATAGAATAGGTAAATTTTTTTATTTTTTTATTTTATTTTATTTTTTTTATGTATAATCAACAAAATAAGCTGGCTAATGATACTTTCTAGGGGTCACATTGATCTGACTATTCTCGGAGGCATGCAAGTATCGGAGAACGGAGATCTGGCTAACTGGATGATACCAGGTATGATGGTAAAAGGCATGGGTGGTGCCATGGATCTTGTTTCGGCAGAAAGTACAAAGGTGGTTGTAACTATGGAGCATAAAGCCCGAGACGGAAGTCCAAAAATTTTAAAGAACTGCACTTTGCCTATCACAGGTAATAATATTTCAATACATTTTTATTAATATGTATAATTTATTTTTTACATTTTTTCTCTATATTACCAATACAATACATTTTTAACGTGTTTTTTAATTTAATCTTATCTTTTTATCCATATTTTACATCACTTTTTTCTAATAGTACATAATATAATAATAGTTGTTTCGTAAATTTTAATAGGTCAACAGTGTGTAGATTTGATTATCACTGATTTGGGCGTGTTTGAAGTTGTGAAAGGTGAAGGATTAAAACTTATTGAGATTGCACCTAACGTCGATATCAGTGAGATTGTTAGCTCGACAGGCTGTGAATTTAGCGTTGCTGACGATCTTAAGAAAATGGATCAAGTCGAGATCGATGAATAAATAAATTGTAATATATAATATAATAATAACAAAAAAAAACTTGTGTAATATACATGTAACGCAAAAGAAAAGAGCCATCATTTGTATTGTATAATTATATATTATTGGTATACTTATATATTATTGTTGATACATTTGTATTAGTTTCTTTTTTTCTACAAATACACTATATAGTGTGTACATTATTAAATATGTTGTAGTTAATAAATGATTATCTCAATAATCATATACATTAACAGAATTAAACATTTGTTTTCCAATAATATACATGTTTTTATAATTTATATATATTATTATAAGATTTACAATGATCCGCAGTTGCTGAATCGAAATCATGTTGCTTACGCTGAGGTTAGAATAAAACGATTTTATAACATATTACAAAATAAAAGTTTTTGATATTGTTTTCAATATATGTGTATCTTTTTTCTTCTTTAATAATAATAAAAAAAAAAAAAAAAAAAAAAAAAAACGCTACTTACAATTTTATATACATTGTGATGTGTCGTCATCAGTCAACTCTCCCTTTCGAGTATACAATTTGATTCTCCGCATAGTACACACTGCATGAGTTTCCATACGTCATTATGCAATGTTACTTTCATATTGTACTTGACAATTCGTTATTCTCTGAATTTAGCTTTTATTTTAGCGGGCAAAGGCAACAGATATAAAACGCTGTTCAGAATAACAAGACCGATAGCAAACGCCAGAGAAATCAACAGATTTAGGTCCACGTTCAATACTTCGGAGATGTTCTCACCTTCTCTGGTGAATCGTTCTATCAGATAAGTCTTGCCATCTGGGTATCTACAGAGTTCGGAGATACCCGGGCAAGTAAAGCTCTCATTGTAATATAGATTGGACATGATAGGCTTGTCCATGACTAGCTGATTTAGGGCCAAAGAAGCATATCTGGTCGGCAACGCGGTCGATACCATCGCCAACCAGTACGATAGATTCTTAAGACTGCGAATAACACCTGAAGCAACTACCAAAGACAATAAGGTCATATAAAGCACCGTGATAGCACCGATGATGGGTCGTGCGACCACCATCAACACAGCTATAGTCACTTGTTCGGCTGCTACATAACTAGACCATAAAATGCCACAAGCGTACGCCCACGAAGAAAGATTAAGGTCCAAAATAGGAACCAGAATCCCGATCGTCATCAAAGTCGATATGAAGCTCAGTGGAAGACTCAGCATGATGTACGCGGTGAGAAACATCGCTCCGCCATAGAGACCCTCGCGCTTTTCCTGATAATATCTCGCACGGAAGCCTGGAACTGTTAATATCAATTTTTATATAATTAAACGTCCAACATAAATAAACGAGGAAAAATTATCTAACTTTTTGATATATTTTTATTACTTACAGAATTAATTTAGTTTGATTTTAAATAAATTTAGTGAATAGATAAAAATAGACAAGAGAGCAAATAAAAAAGATTCAACAAAATGGTCTCAGATTAGTCATTGCTATCTATTTTTAATAACGTGTCAATTATCCTTTCTTTTACTTACACAGAAGCGATGTTGTGGCTATTCCCGCAACGTAAAACAGCGTCAAAACGTTGAAGATTAACCCGCCGGTTTGTAAAAAGATTCTTGACTGTAAGCGATCTGAATGCGAATACAGTATGCTCATTAAGGCGACCAAGAATGGCAGCAACAGCAGGCGAGCGGCAAAGTGTCCGAGACCGGTCTTATTTAAGCAGAATGTCGTTGCCATACCTCGTCTAAATGTGTAACAATATGATCGTCTATAATTGATCTCTACAACATATTTTCTGAAATTGTTGACGCTAATTTTGATCGATAGAAAAAGTAAGTAGCCAAGTTTTAAAAGAATGTATTGTATATTACTTCAACAGTTTAAAAAATAAATTTTTTAATTTGTTTATTACAATAACAAATCTTATTTTGCACCTGATAATTTGAAAAACTCACAAATACAGCGCCAAAAGAGTCGAAAAGCATCCAGGTTTAATGCCGCGGCCTAAACCTTTATGTATGATACCAAAGCCCGAGTCTTTCATACTGTGTGGCACTTGTGGCGCTTCCTTCATGTAAAGCACTCCGTCAATTTTGAATTTCTCGACTAAGACCGATATCTGCTGATTAGATTCCAAAAAGCGATCCCTAGACCGGCGATCGACAGTCGACAAACAAACTGAAAAAAAAAACAAAAAAAAAAAAACGACGTAATTCTAATATATGTGTCAAATTAGATTTAAATTAGAATTTCTCTCTTCTAAAAAATAATAAGATGATATTTATATATTAATAATAAATGATGTAAATATGCTTAAGAACATGTTTAAATATTAAAAAATTTAAGAAGAAATACAATTCTTGTAACATTCTACGCGCTACACTCACGATAATACATTAAAGGATTTTCCAATTCCGGACACGGAAAGCCGATGTAGGTGAAGTAATCTAGCATGCTTCTAGTTGGTCCCGAGTAAACCACCGCGCCTAAACACAACAAAGTTACGCGACTGACAAATGGCAACACGTCGGATCTGGGTGTCTCCATAGTGAGGACGACAATGGAACCGCGTCTGGTTGCGTAGGACCACAACATCGAGACGATGAGGTACGTGTTGAGCGGATCGGTGTCCCAGGTCGGTTCGTCCAGCAGCAACAGAGTCGGATCCTTCGCAAGTTGCACGCCCAACATCAGTCGACGATATTCCGGCCTGGTGAGATCGTTTACCGATCTGTTGGCGACCTGCGACAGCGCTAGATCAGCGAGGGTCTGCCGCACCCGGACCTCACGATTGTTCAGATTGGCCAGCCATGTGGCATACATCAGAGTCTGACGAACTGTCAGACTCGGCAGCAGATGACATCTGTGCGCAACATAGCCGCCGTGACGTCGGAACAATTCTGGCGTCAACAAATTGCCGTTCAGAGTGATTCTCCCTCTTGTCTCACCTTCTGCTCTTCCGGCTAAAAATTTTTAAATTCAAAGAATTCACTTATTTTATTTTTCTTTTTAATCTAAATTTTAGTTAAATTGCGAAAAATTGTTACCAATATAATTTTTGTACAATTTTAAATTTTGAAAGAAATAATACGAAAAATTGGCATATTAAACAAAAAAGTATTAAATTTGAATAAATTCGGATTACATAATATTACCGATAACATCGAGAAGTGCTCGCTTGCCAGAACCCTTTGATCCTAGTATAGCTAAGACTTCTCCGCCGTGAACGCGGGCTGATACATCCCTCAGCACTGCGGTGGGCTCGGATTTGTTAAGGCAACTTCCTTCGATTATAACGGAAGTGGAATGAAACACGTTAGATATATCCAGAATGCAATCGGACGGAATCATCTTGCTACAATCTGTGCTGTATGTATATTCAGTTCCCACAATTACATTCCTTAAGATATAATACTGCAAAGATCATAAATTTATTTGCAATATTAAAGATCATAAAACTACTTCCGTGGAAGTTTATATTATGAACATTTCATCTTTTCTAAATATAGCTGCAGTTTATGTTAATTTTATTAAAAAGGAACATTTTTTTTAATTAAAAAAAGAGATAAGTTTAAAAACATAACAAACTATTCTAATTTATATCAAAATTTGAAATTTTTTTCTCTTTCTCTCTTTCTAATTATTATTTAAATTAATTTTAGAAATATATTTGAAATTGGAAGAAATCTTTCAAAAACAAAATATATATATATAAAAAATTCAAAATAACGACAATATATTTGTAATAAAAATTAATTTTTGTTTTCGTAGAAATAATTGATTGGAATAAAGTGATGATATTATAATGTTACTATTGAATAAATAAATAATTCAATTTAATTTCATAGTGGTTCAGTGGGTCAGTCATAAAAGCGAACGCCAAGAGTTATAGAAATAAATAAGTAATAAACACAAAATCTTAGAGAAGATATTAGAATTAGAAATAGTACGAAATGACACCTGGCGTGTAACTATGTAGTTAAGGTGCAAAGTTATCACGAGATTGACCTGTTCGTCTCGTTTTTGATCACATCTAAACTGAGTGAGATCACCTCGTGTTGTATCGTGAAAATCGCGTAGCTCACAAAGAGAGATGACACTCTTTCTCTCTACGTCGCGACCTCTAACAAAGCTGTTCTCCAAAATGGTAGTTTCGACGTTGATAACGCGCCAACGTTAGCCGGCGTACTTTTCTACTTGTGTAAGTACTGTCGTGATGTGGATTTCAGCGCAAACTGACCGCGCGCGGACATCGCGAACATAAAAGTGATTCGCTCGAGCGAGGCTGGGACTCTGGGACGTGAAAAACGCGTAGCCGTAAGTAACGATACCTGGCTGGGAGTTGGTTCTTCTCGAGGTGAATGTCTTTTCTCCAACGCGAACTCTCGCGGTAGAAGGGAGCTCGATCCTAGTGGCAACATCGGCGTAGCCACGTGAATTAGACCAGGATGTTGTTTGACATCTTGCCTTTACATTAGAAAATTTTTGTTTTATAAAAAATATCATAAAATATATCACATTTGTGACCATCTCATTTCACTTCTTTTCTATATACTTATGTCTTATAGTATACTGTTGGCTTTTCTCTTTTTTTATCATTTCTTTGATTCTTTAATTATCAAGACTTGTTTATGTATTCAGAATAAAAGTGCGATAAAAAATATAAATTATATTAAAAAATCTTATCTCTTTAACAACTCAATTTTTTTGTTTTTAATTTATTCAAGCCGAAACAACATACATGCGCGAAGAAATGAAATATTAATTGCCTTTATCTTAAAATCGTTTCGTGTTAATAAAAGAAAAAAAAACAAAAAAAAAAGCGTTAGAATCCTCATTAGTATATTGTTATCCTAAAAAGATATACCAATACAAATCATCCAATATAAGACAAAAGTGGCATAGAGAATTTCTTCATAAGTTCTTCAAATATATCGCGTATATAAAAAAAATGAAATGCGCAACAAGGAAGTAATATTAGCGAAGTGTAGAAAAGTGCAGAGAGAACGTACATATAAGGAATACGAATTATATTTTACTACTATATAGCGATCGGTATTAGATCAGCTTATGACTTATACCACGCCACTGCGTACTTGACAGGTCCGGTAGGGTACGCTTCGCATCCGGAGGGGGAAACTCGTGGGGGACTTCGACAGACCCGTCCGTCAGTGGCGGTGGCCAGCGTTCGGGCAGGTAGAGCTTTGGTGAGTCGTGTGATACCTAGCTGGTTTCACGATTCGGAGCTAAGTGCTGCGAAAAATTGACGCCGGTGTTGCGATAACAACGCGTTGCTCAAAAAGAGAGGTTGTTTCTTCTGTGCGCCGTCTATCAAAGATTGCATCTTTTTCTCTGTCTCAGGGAAGTGATCATCTCACACTGAAGATCGGGGAAAAAAACGACGATCGGAATGAAGAAAAGACAGCAGCAGCGTCGTCGTCGTCGTGACTCAACGATCAGCTTCCAAGGTTGAAGACCCAGCTCGAATACACAGCCGGTGAGTCATTTTCACAAAGATCGGCAACAGCCTCCTTCTCTTTCCTCGTTGTCTTTGCAGTGAATCGCACCGCACACGCGCGTTTTGTATTATTTATTATAAATGCATTTTTTTGCATATTTATCTATTTAATTTTTTGATTAACTCTGACTCTCAACTTGTATAATGATGTATTTGATGCATTTTGCTTACTTTCGTCGATAATTGAACCTGTATTGCGCTTTGTTCTATTGAAAGTAACGGAGATAAAAGTTTATTGTTTTCTTAAATATTAAAATTGGTGCATTTTTTTTATTTTATTACAAGTATAAATTTTTTTCGAAGATTTTCGTATTTTATAATTTAACATGTAAGATTGAGTAAAACAGATCATGTATTTTGAATGCAAATTTCACCAAAAATGCCAAATATTTGTTTGCCTGAAGTAAACTGTTAGTTTCACCGAAATAAAAATAAAATATGCAAATATAATGAAGAGATTTATTCTATATATTTTTTTTTGCAAACAGAAAACTAATTAGTGTTAGGCTGATAGTTTTAAAAGATGATAAACGCAATGTAGAAAGAACACTTTTTAGTAAATCTTTTGTTTTTTTGTTTTTTTTTGTTTGTAAAAAAAAGAAATCAAATAAAACACATGTCTAATGAACTTTTTTTCATAAAAATATTTTTGTCTTCTGTATTTATAAATTCACTTCCGCACACTTTTCAGAGTAACGGTAGGTTTTCAATTTTTTTTTCGATTGTCATCAGATAACTGTAAGCTAACGTAATAATCAACATTCAATTCCATATAGTCATGACATGTACGTAACTTAATATACATACTGTTACGTCATATATATATAGGGTAAAAGACCCTATTACTGACAGTGGTTCCTATTATTGTCAATCAAAATTTAAATGATTGTTTAAATATGAAAACTATATGTTTAATTTTTATTTGTTCACTAAACAATAATTATATTTGATAAA
>QVNV01027783.1:0-13030 GCA_014825455.1 Pseudomyrmex pallidus
ATGCATTTCCAAATACGCATATATTCTATCAATCCATTGTTGAGATTGATTCGAGTCTTTCACTGAAAATCTACATGAAAGGTATGTAAGTATGTAAGCAATAAAAAAAATGAAAAGTATGTAAGAATGTAAGCAATAAAAAATATTTCAATCTACAACATCCTAACCTACCGATTTTTATCTTACATTGTTAACACATGCAGAAACTGATATATTTGACACTAAAATCCTTACCTATGAAATGAAATCCCCTTTTCACTTCTCTGCCCACACCCGGGCACACAGCACCTCATGTTGCTAATTTGCAATCATTTTTCACAACGACCGTAAGTAACACCGTAACACACGTTTCTACGCGTGCAAGGAGACTGCTTCTGATTCGCCGAAATAACAGGCCAAACCAAAATGGCTATTCAATTTGTGCCATGAATTTTCATCGATGCGCATTCGTTTCAATAAACAATTCTCTTGAATTCCCCTCTCGAGCTTTGTACCTCGGAACTAACCGTTTAGCAAATATTGTTACGCCCATGTTTTCAGCGATTAATTGATATCGAAATGAGAGTTTTGTTTTTGCTTACACAAGTTTTTAACTTTATGTAAAAATAGATTGAAAACAATTATCAATCTAATAAGACGTGCAAATTAAAAATTAAACATTTATCTAAAAGGCAATTTTATATTGTTATATCAAGAAGAAAAGG
Organism: Pseudomyrmex pallidus; assembly: GCA_014825455.1. Lineage (NCBI taxonomy): Eukaryota > Metazoa > Arthropoda > Insecta > Hymenoptera > Formicidae > Pseudomyrmex > Pseudomyrmex pallidus. The sequence goes on from QVNV01027783.1 coordinate 705, forward strand.
TCTAATAATATTTATATAAAATTGTGTCAGAGTAATTGCGCTGATAAGGAAGATACGAGAACTCTTTTTTTGCATTTTGCGCTAATCATGTGACATCTAACGGCGGAATTTATTCTTCTTGCACATACGGTTCTGGTCTGCTATCCATTTGCCATTCCACAACCACAACGGAGAGTACATTACGTTTAAGTTTATTAAAAAACAGTATTGTGTAAGGAAATATCCTAAATATGGCACACACTGCAAAATTGATTGCGACGAGCTGTAATTTGTTGAAAAATACAGCTTGCAACCCCTTGTCGATGGTTGTGAGATCGTCTAGGTAAGATTCCAGCATCCAGCGTGATATAAATGACCTTTTATGTCCTTGATAATATTTCTGCACTGTTGTTACGATATTAAAACTCTCTTTTCGTTTTAACATGATGTATAAGCAGTTGTTTATTTTTTAATTCATGTGAAAAAGCTGTAACAAACGTATAGTTGAAAGAAAAAATTTTTATACATGGACAATTTGTAATTTGCTCAATAAAGCTTTTGTTATAGACTAAATATTTAAAATTGTGTAAACTTCATCTTTTTTCTCACATTAAAAAACGATAATTGTGATTTACATTAAGAGACAATAATAACAGAAAGATGTGTAGAATAACAAGTTCTAAAATAATATATGTGATATATTGCAGTTCATGGTGGTCTCATGTGGAAATGGGACCACCAGATGCCATTCTAGGAGTTACAGAGGCATATAAGAAAGATAAAAATCCAAAAAAGATTAATTTAGGTGCAGGTGCTTATAGAGATGATAACGGTAAACCATATGTTCTTCCCAGCGTTCGTAAGGTTAGTTTATAATCGAGTTGCCATATACGGGAAAAGAAAATTTACACAAGTACGTAATTGGTATATTTCTTTTGACAGGCGGAAGAGAAGATTCGTATCAAAGAAATGGACAAGGAATATTCTCCAATTTCTGGCAATTCTGAGTTTTGCCAGCACAGTATTAATCTGGCTCTTGGAGATGGAAATGATGTTGTTGCAAATGGACTGGTAAATGTTGAATGATAAATGTAACAAATCTCTTTCTCTTAACAAAAATATTTCCTTTTGTAGAATGCAACAGTTCAGGGAATCTCTGGAACTGGTTCTCTGTTTGTGGGCGCACAATTTCTATCGCATCATTTTCCTGGAAACAAGGACATTTATTTACCTACTCCGTCATGGGGAAATCACAGCCCTCTATTCAGGCTTGCCGGACTTACGGTCAAATCTTATCGTTATTACGATCCTAACACTTGTGGTTTGGATTTCAAAGGAGTCGTAGAAGACATATCTGTTAGTATAAAGTTTCTAAAAAAATCAAAGTTAATTATTACTCCAAGTTTTAACAAAGTTAACCAAGAATATTAAAATTTATTTTGTTGTGGAAGCAAATGTCTGAAAGAGAAAAGTAAAAAGTAATAAGAATAATTGTTCAATTAATGAAAGAGGTTAATAAAATATTCATAAATATACTAATATATAAAAAACATTTTTGATGTTTTAATAATAATGTGTTTAATATATGAGTAATAACATTTTTAAAGATTCTTACGTGATAATATTGTTTTGCATTGTCAAAGAATGAATGGTGTTTTTACTACCGAGTATGTCTTTATTGACAGAATATTCCTGAGAGATCTATCATTCTCTTGCATGCATGTGCTCACAATCCGACTGGTGTTGATCCCAAACCAGAACAATGGGCAGAGTTGTCTACTCTGATCAAAAAGAAGAATCTGTTTCCATTCTTTGATATGGCCTATCAAGGTTTTGCCTCAGGTACTTGTGAACTAAAAACCTACTAACAAATCTATTTCTTTTTAGCATTTGTTAAAACTATTTTTTTTTTTTTTTTTTTTTACACCAATTCCTTTTTAAATGGTTTTATTTTACTGTCTGTATTTTTCTGCAGGGGATCTTACGAGAGACGCTTCTGCAGTTAGATTATTTATTAAGGAAGGTCATAAGATCGCCTTGGCTCAATCCTATGCCAAAAATATGGGCTTATACGGTGTGTGAGCAGACAGAAATATATGATATAAATTATTAAAAACTACAAATGATCAAGAAACTAAATTCTCTAGTCCTTTTCAGGTGAGCGTGTTGGAGCATTCTCATTGGTAACATCTAGCAAAGAAGAAGCTGCGCGGACTCTATCGCAAATAAAAATTCTGATCAGGCCGATGTACTCCAATCCGCCGATCTATGGAGCTCGCATAGTAACCGAGATTCTCGGCAATCCAGAGCTGCGAAAGGAATGGCTGCACGATGTGAAAGGCATGGCCGATCGTATTATCTCAGTTCGCACAAAGTTGCGGGACAATTTGAAAAAGAATGGCAGCACTCGCAACTGGTCCCACATTACCGATCAGATCGGAATGTTTTGTTACACTGGATTAAAGCCAAATGAGGTAATTTTCCAGTAAAATAATAATAGTTGCTCACATTCTTTAAATACAGAGCTTTTTCAATGTACACATTACAACAATTTTTTGTTTTTAATTCGATTTTCTTTTTGTAGGTGGAAAAATTAACGAAAGATTTCAGCATTTACTTGACCAAGGACGGCCGAATCTCCATGGCCGGTGTAACATCGAAGAATGTGGAATATCTGGCACACGCAATGCACGAAGTTACAAAGTAAAGAATGGATTCCAACAGAACAGAAAGTTACGAAGTAATAATTTTTATAATAAAAAAAAAACAATCGATCGCAGTCTTCATTCATCCAAAGCCGTGCGATAACCAATATACATATAGTATATAATTCTATTTTATATGATGCAAACTAGTACACTTGAGCAATTCGTTAAAGCATGTTATTACGAGACCACAACAAACAACATGGCGAATAAATGCAAAAGCACACCCACCACAGATATAAAATGCTCTTAAAAATACATGTTAATACATTTTTATGTAATCTAGAGAGATTTATGAATATATGGGAATTTTATCTACCGCTAAGCGGAATACTATCTTGCAAAACAGTATTTTGATTATATTTTGTATAAATTACACACATACATTGTGATAAGATATTAATGTATATATTAATGTTTCAAAAAAAGTCAAAGTTTAATATTTTTTTGTAATATTCTTGCATAAAATATTTTAGATACTTTTACTTTTCTCTCTCAATCATTTGATATTTTGTGATTTTTTGAGATTATAAAATATTATACATATATATGTGTACATATATATATATATATATATATATATATATATATATATATGTATATTTGTGTGTGTTTTTAAAACTTAAGTTTTTGAGTTTTATTAGGAAAATATAATTTCACAGGATTTGTTAGCATTTCCAATGTGTACTTTGTTGAAAAAAGTTATGTATTAATTCTCCGACAGCGCGAGTTACTTGTGAACCATAACTTTGGTAGTATATTGCTCAAAAATCATTTTCTCCAAATGTTTTTAACCAAACTTATGAGTCCAAACTTTCTCATCAAAATCCGTTGTCAGAGGATTAATGAAGAATTGATTTTTTTTTTCTTTAGATCTAGGTGAAATGTAATTAAATTGTAATTATATAATTGTAATTATAATTATAAATATATAACAAAGTCAAATTTCTGTATGTGTTCTTTGCAAGCCACATTTTTCTTCTTGTGATTTTTAGAGTAAACTTTTTAGAGCAAACACTAGCAATAATTTGTTTTCTAGATTTACACGGTAGTTTTTTACATACAATTGTTTTTTTTACATAAAATGATAGTTTGGTTAAATGATAAGGTTTATCAGTTCAAAAATTGTTTAAATTGTTTTTAATAAAAAAAAGATATCTTAGTTTCTCAGTATCTCTGACATAATATTGATATAATCATTTATATAAATATATGTATATTCTTATCTAAATTATAAAAAAAAAAATTAGCAAGTTGTTGAGCGGTGTTGTTGATTTTAACTGCTAAATATTATAAAATTAGAAAATAATCATATAAATAATTAAAATATTCAGTTAAAATGAACATTAGTATGGAATAGAATCAAGCAAATTGTTTATTACATTTTATCTTCTGGTTTATATCAGTGATTACTACATTATTTAAGCCTGCAAAACGTAAATAGTGGCGCTCGAGAACGGGAATATGTCAAATACGTCCATGGCCGCTCTCAGGCTTTTCTTGCTATTACTTGCATATAGTGTGTATATATGTGTGTGTGTGTGGTGTGCGCATGTATGTAATTCAGCTGTGTTTTTGACGTTGAGTGTATATAAGAACAGTGTCAAATTTCTTATTCTTTCTCACAAAATTCACGCTATTTTTACGGGAAACATTCTATAAAAGGATTATCAAACATGGTAAGAAAATCGTAACAACGAAATGCGAGAAGAGTGTAGTTGCAATTAAAAAAAAATTACTTTTCGAAGATACGAATGAGTTATGACGAGGTTAACAATTTGGTAAAATGACTTTTCAGTTTCAATTCGGATTTAACATGTTCCCGGAAATTCCGCGGCCCTTCAATACCCAATATAAATGTTTCTCAGTCTCGATGTTACCCGGAACTTATCGTCAGGATGTGGAACGTGGTGGCAAAAGTGAGCAAACATTTCCAAACAAATTCTATGATGTAATAAAAAAGATATTTTGTCATGGAATCTGGTTTTTTTTTTTCATTTAGTAATCATGCCACCATCTGCTCTGGAACAGCTAACCAGGCTCAACATTATTTATCCGATGCTGTTTAAGTTAACTAATAAGAAAACAAACAGAATTACTCACTGTGGTGTGTTGGAATTTATTGCAGACGAAGGCAAAGTCTACTTACCTTATTGGGTTAGTAAATAACAATTAAGAAAATGACAATTTTATAGTATAATAAATTTATATATGTGTGAACATAATATATATATTTAACACAATTAATTTAAATAAATTAAATAGCTCTTTTTATTTATTCTTCATAGATGATGCATAATCTCTTACTGGAAGAGGGTGAACTACTGAATGTAGAAAGCGTATCACTACCAGTAGCAACGTTTTCACGCTTCCAGCCGCAATCAGAGGACTTCCTGGATATCACAAACCCAAAAGCTGTACTAGAAAATGGTCTGCGCAGCTTTGCCTGTCTGACCACAGGCGATGTGATTGCTATCAAGTACAATCAGAAGATCTACGAAATGTGTGTGCTAGAGACTAGACCTGGTCCTGCGGTCAGTATCATTGAGTGTGACATGAATGTGGAGTTTGCACCGCCAGTTGGTTACAAAGAACCAGAAAGGGAAACAAGAAAGGAGGAAAACGAAGTAGAAGATCTGGCTGATTTGATGCCGGCGCCAACTGGCTTTGTGCCTTTCAAAGGTGAAGGCGTCCGATTAGATGGTAAGAAGCGCAAGGACATGCTTAAGCAAGAAAGTTCCGGTTCCAAGCCAACCTACGTCCGAGGAATACCCGATTATGATTATCAGATAGGTACTCTCAGGTTTCTGCGAAACATGAAGCCAGCAAATAACAAAGACGTGAGTATCCTTGATGAGAAAGTCACAATTAAGTAAAACACTTAGTGAGATTTATTTCAAATTAGAATAATAGATAATTTATTTCATGTAATAATCCGTTATGCTCTATTGTATAATCTACTTATTTATAAATAACATGTACACTCTTATCGCAGAAATATAAATTTCTATCTTGCGCATGTATTATTGCAGACAAAGGATCCAGATGAATTCAAAGCGTTCACCGGCGAAGGGTTTACTCTACTGAGAAAATCGAGAAAATGATAGAATAATAAACCATTTTAATTTTATTTCAATACATAAATAAATTTTGTAAGAGTGCTTGTTGTGGAATGAATGATATTAAGTAAGAATGCATGTTCTCTGTCCTTGAATATTGTGTTCTTCATTTGTTATTGCCCAAAAGTAGTAAACGAAGATGATCCCTTGGATTATTGACACTCGAATGAGTGTGTTGCTGTCTGAAATAAAATTTATATCGCGCTTTCTCACTGTCTTGTCGTATACTTTTCTCGAGTTTTTAAACACCAACAAAGTTTTAAATACTCAACCGATTACAAAGTGTTTCGAACATCTTTTTATCGAGAAAAAATCTTTTTGTTTTTTACATGTTTTTAATGGGGATTCTCGGTGCTGTTTTGTGTAACAAACTGAAGAGAGAGAATGCATCAACAAGCGAAATGCTGTGTTCTGAATTTAATTTTCATTCATTTTTATTATATAGATGTATTTAAAATATAAGAGATATATATACTGTTCTTTTGCTAATTCGAGAGCAGATAGATGCAAACGAAAACAATTTAAGAATGCTGCTAATTAAACAATTAAGTTATACCATATTTTAAATGGCAACTCATGATTCTCACGAATTCGCTTGATCGGACAAAGTAGAAACACGAAGTTGCTTGTATATAAATATATGTTTATATATATTATATATATATAAAATTGTTATGGGATTTTCTACGAAAACATAGTAAAACTTCCATAACACGAAAACAATCTATATGTAATGAACATTTTTGAAGTGCGCGTGTACATATATAAAAATTCGAGAAATATATATATAAATTATATGAAATTCCATTAAATTAATTGTTTTTTTTTTTTTTTTTTTTTTTTTTTTTTTTTTTTTTTTTTTTTTTTTTTGGACAGCGCGCTTTGGCTACTTGTGGAGCTGCTTTGTAGCAGTAACAAAGCGTTCTTGTTTTTGCATTGCGACGTCAACTCGTGCTCGAGATTTCACGAGAAGACACGATATACTAATAGCGTTTATATAGGAGTCAAAATGTGCTCCTTTAACGCTGTGTGATTGTTTTCTGCTTTCGTCGGTATACAAATGCGCGTATTATTTATTTCATTATTTGTGATTCCACGCAAAATTGCAATACCGTTGCAATACCAGTACAATTACCTGTCATTTATGTTTGCCATGGTGCTCACAATAACAAAAATCGTTCAAAGAGCTTGTAACTGAACGTCGATAACTCCCCGAACAACTAAAAAAGTAACGCATAAACGCACTGCCCAAACGCAGCCTCTGTTAACTCAGGTTTTCAATTTTTTGTTTTTTGTTTTATACTACAGCCATAAAATATAAAGAAACGATATTTTCTTTACGTGTAAACTCGTAAGAGAACTTTTTTATATATATACAGTATCGATTTTTTTCAGTTTATTTACAACACCCTACGATGTAATAAATCACGCTTAAATGCTATTTGATTCACTTAAAAGACTGTAAATATTTCGTAAATATTGCTTAAATATTTACGTGCATAGCGAAACTTTTCTTGAATATTTTCATCCTTGACAGATATATATATCCAATGTGTATATTATTATTATACATATACCGGAGATTCTATCACGACTCTCTAACTTTTCTTATATTCGATTCTCTCCACTTTAACTTCATCTCCGACTAGCTGATACACGTAAGTGACCACTGTTGAGCTCTGGATGTCCATCAACACAAAAGACGGTATTACCGACCTTAAAAAAAAAAAAAAAAAAAAAACAATCAAACAAGTTACGATAAGATTCTCTAAATATTAATTTTTAAAAACTGAATTAATTGTTTATAGTATTCTAAAATAATTCCTTATCTTCAAAGAACACCTATATGTGATCCAATCTATAATTTTAAGATTAAACTTACGTATCCAGAGGATTGTAAGCCCCAGTAGCTGATCCAGGATTGATGTAAAACTTATTTTCATGCTCGTACGCCTCAAACTTGTGAGTATGTCCGGATATCAGAATGTCAACATCCAATTGTCTCTGTATCAACGCTAAAGATTCTGGATCACCCCAAGGCACCACTTGATGCCCGTGTGAAAGCCCTATTCTGAACTGACCTACAGTAACTACTTTTTGTTCTGGATAATTCAAATTCTGTAACACACAAACCTCTCTGTTTCTTCTTCTGTTTTTTCTTCTGTTTCTTTCTCTTTGCTTTACATATTTTACTTATAATAGATTAAGTTACGTTTCTATTTTACTATTTACTCCTATCTCTTTTACTTTACTTCTATGTCATCACAAGCAAATAAAATTGTTGACTGAAACTACACCTCATCAAAATCTCCTCTGACTACATGAACATCACTGGCCAAAGTTTTGAGATAATCGTAGGATTCCTTTGTACAGAGATTGCCAGTGCACAAAATGTGCTGTATTCTACCTGGTACCAACAGCTTCTTGAATTTACTGGGAAGGCTACTACATCTATGCGGAATGTGCAAGTCACCCAGTACCAGGACAAGCTGCAAAAAAAAAAAAATTGTTAACATTTATAATTCAACATAAGTATACGAATGTAATTCCATCAGAGATTAGTGATTATATCACCGATCTAAATTAATTTAGACATCTCTATAAAGCTGTCACATATATTTCCCTAGAAAGAAGCTTCAAATAAATTAGTGAACATGACATACAAGAGTTTTGATGTACGAGATAGAAAAATATATTACATACACATATAAATTAACAAAATAGAATAACTTTTGAACTACTAGTTACTTCCTCTTACGAGGTTAGAATAACGCTGTGACAACATAACTAATATTTGAGTAAGAGATAAATAATTCTGCATCACTCACCATGATTTTTTGTTTAAATATAATTCTTACACCTCAACAATTAAAATCGATCGATATATCAGTAACTACAATTTTACAGCACAGATAAAGCAGAAACGTCAAACAACACACCACCGGAAGTATACATCGCCGCTACTACACATAGCGGGAAACACTCGAAATTCGATCGAATCAGTCTCTGGGGTATGTTCCAAAATCCTATCTTGGTTACCAAAAACTATCGTACACGTGACGTGAAATATAGCATTTTAGTAATCAAGGTAGGATTTTTGGAACGTACCCTTGCGGTAAGCGGCAGCCGAACAGCCGAATCAGAGGTTCAGTCGGTTCAGAATTTAGTCGTTGCTGTCTTTGCTTCGTTATCCTTTAGATCTTAGATCATTTATCTTCAGAATGGCGTATGGACTAGATTAATCGGTCCACCGAGCCAAATCAGCACCAACCAAACCATTTAGATCATTTATTTACATATAACGTAATATATTTTTGTTTACGAGCAAAATATGCAAATATCTAATAGCAAAAATTGTCTAAATTTTAGTTTCAAACAGTTCTACTCTTTTTTCACAACAATATAAGTGTAATAGTAACGGCGAGTACTTCTCAAATTTCAAGAAGGTTATAAACAAGCTACTTTTATATGACGGTTGTGTGAAAAAAAAAAAAAAAACAATCTACAACTGCATACATGTTCATCTAACCAATTGCTTGTGTAGATTGTAAAAAAAAACGTATAAAAAATTAGGAACCATCTGCTAATGGTATTGTCATATTGCGTACTGTAACCTCTAAAACACGTGTGTGTGAAGTAAGTACTTCAAAAATACGCCAAAGTATATGTTCTTCTTTCTCATTTAATATATCTCTCTTTCTTCTACCTTCTGTTCTGTTCTCACTAATTTTGTCATGTATATAATGTAATAATTTATTTTGTTTTTTTAAGATAGGAGTGTCAAATTTTTCAAATAGGCACGAAATTTACGTTATCACGTGAAAACAATGGAGTTGTCCTCGGAGAAACAGTACAAATGTACCATGTGCGAGAAATCTTATGCATTTATGTCTGGTTTACGGCGACATATTGCACTTCACACCAAACCAATATCGAGCTGGGATCAATGCTCGGTAAGCAAGCTCAAGTATTCAGTATTCGTAAAATGTTTTTTTCGCATCAAAGTTTCATATTGACAATAATTGTGTATTGTTCTTTTTAAGTTATGTGGCAAACGGTTTTTGACAAAAAGTGAATTACGTAAGCACGGAAGAGCTCATTCATCGTTGCGTCCATATGAATGTGACATATGCAAAAAAAAATATAAAGCAAAGCGAGCGTTACAGCAACACATAGAAATTTCTCATTTTTCTAATGAGAAACCTTTTGAGTGCGACGTAAGTTTTTCGAACTGTATTTGTAAAATATACAATATATTACGCATCGATTTCTCAAAGCGACAGTAATGTGGTTTCTCTTTTTCAGGTATGCGGCAAACATTTTTCAACAAAAAACCTGTTAACCATTCATGGAAGAGTTCACTCGTCAATGTCTCCATACGAGTGTGACACGTGTAAAAAGACTTTTAAATGTAAGCAGTATTTAAGGCAACATGTTAAACTTCATTTTCCTCGCGAGAAACCCTATCAGTGCGATGTAAGTTTTTTTCAATTTTTGTATTTGTAAAATTGCATTACACATCGATTTTTCAAAATGACAATAACGTGTTGTTTTTCTTTGAGATATGCAATAAAAGTTTCATGAGAAAAGACCAATTACTTGGTCATGGAACAGTTCACTCGTTGTGCCGTCCGTACGAATGCGACACATGTAAAAAGACCTTTAAAAGTAAGCAGAATTTAAGACAACATGTTGAACTTCATTTTTCTAGCGAGTCATTATCACCTTATCTGTGCCCGGTAAGTTGCTCGATGTAGTATTCACAAATTGCATTGTATGCTCATTAAATGTTCATATTAGCGTAATAAATATATATATTTTTTTTTTTCTTTGAAGGTGTGTGATAAAGAGTTTCTGTCACAACGCTGTTTAAATAATCATATGTACAGACATACTAAAATTCATTGTTCACCTTATCTGTGCCACGTAAGTTGTTTTCAATTAGGTAGTTATACAATATATAATTTTTTTGTACCGATTTCAAGATGACAATAACAAGTATGTTACTCTTTTCAAGATATGTAACAAATATTTCGAGTCGCAATCAAAGTTAGATCGTCACAATGGCACTCATGTGCAGTACATATGTGACACGTGTGGAAGCATTTACAAGCATAAGTCGAATTTCGAGAAGCATAAAGCATGTCATGAAGAAGAATCAGATAGAAAAAGGGAAAAAAAAGTAACCATTCATTTTTTCACAGTTTTCGTAAAAAAAGAAAGGTAAGTTGTAATTATTATATATATATATATATATATATATATGTATGTGTGTGTGTATATATATATATATATATATATATATATATATATACACACACACATATATATATAGAATTTTATTATACGTATAATTTTAAATATTTATAAGTTTAATTTTAAGTTTTTTAAATTATATATAACATGTTTCAGATCACCAAAGGCGGGTGGAAGTCAGAAACGATTCTTTCGCTCTTGATTGTTTCAGCGTCGCTGAGTGATGTCGTTTCTCGGTGACGTTTCTCTTGACACAATAATATGTATTAGTTTTGTTTGAGAGACATACACTCTGAGCGTACAAAAGGATCATCACATAAATACAAGATCTCGTTAATGTCGGAAGATTTTATTTATTTTTTTTAACTGCATTTTTAACTAGAGAATGCTGAAGGGGCGTAACAACTCCTGAATCTTCCCCAAATGTTTACGAATCAATGTCTTCAAATAAATGAAAGAATGACTTATTGTTGTTACAAGTGTCATCACACACAATTATATCAATTATATTAAACAACTAAGACAGTTAATTTGTTTTGGAACAAATAAACATATGTAAAAGAAAGTTGTGTCAAATCTTTGATAACATTCATCTCGCATCGCGATTATTTATTTTTCAAAAACAAATGTCTAAATTCTTTTGTTAATGTTTCGTTATATGTTTTTATGTGGTGCAATTTGTATCGTGGCTTTTTCATCAGCCTGTAACTCTGATTTTCCGGCATTTGTTTAAACATTCATGCAAAGTGAGTAAAATTCTCTTGTAAGATTTAAATAGAAATAATGTGTATTTTTTATTATAACAAAAAAATGTAAGAAGAGATTGGTTAGAAGTGAACCGATATATCACTTTGTGTATTAAAATAATTTATTTTAGAAAATAAAAAAGAAAATTAAGAGATGTGAAAGATTAATAATTTATACAAGCGAAATATTTAATCAAAATACGCGATGTATGTCAGCAATAACGAGGATATTGATTTAATTAATTTAATTTAAAAAAACAAAAATGAGACTAGATGTGCTCAACATTTTTGTAATAATTTTATAATAGTACAGTGCAAAACGGACGAAAACTCGTCCGTTTCGATTCTTTTGGGTGAAGTTACATGGTACGGAAAAGAGGCTGCGGAACGGGGAATGCGTCATTGAGACAGCCAATCACCAAACCAAGCTTGCGGAATACAATCGTACGGAATAGCTATGATTGGCTGTCTCAATGATGCACTCCCCGTTCCGCAGCCTCTTTTCCGTACCATGTAACTTC
>QVNV01027791.1:0-17311 GCA_014825455.1 Pseudomyrmex pallidus
GTAAGGTTGTTTGGACTATTCCAATGAAATAATTTGTTTAGATTTAACAAAATTTGTTAAATCTAAAGAAACCGTTCTCTCTGTGTACGATCGAATAATCGCTTTTTTACAACCGTAACGGTTTGACGTCAAAACTAACACGCGATGTGCAACATAAATCAAAGAACGTAACAACAACTGCGTTTGGGATATATCGACGAAAACACACCTAATCGATCGAGTGACGCGCACATCGACGTAGAATTTGTTTCTTCGTCCGTACGTTGTTTTTTTTTACGCACATTTTCTGCCGAATTAAACTCCGGTCAACGAGCTTTTTGCGCCAGGTGCGCGACCGGGCGAGAGAAAGGTGAGGAAAAAATCAACGAAGCCGAAAAAAAAGACCAAACCCTCGACCCAAACGCGAACTCCCACGCTTCTCTCGCCCTCGCACGCACGCAACGCTATTTTCGAAGTTTTGTGCGAAATTTGCCGCCGTTTTGCACACTTTATCGCCACTTTCGCGTCTAATAATAACGCTCTTCAATCGCGCGCGTCCTTTGTGTGTGCGAACATTGCGCGTATGATGTTATACGCGCGGCGATGAAACGATTTTCGTAAACCGCGTTATAAGCAAGAGCGGGAAATCTTTGAAGACACGGCATCTCATCGTGCAATGCGACACTTAATTCTTCAAAAAGAAATCGAAGTATGTAAATGCGCGGAATCAAATTGTACGGCAAGTCCATGACGATGATGACGACGATAGAAATTCTGGCATACATTTCCGGTATTTAAATCAATTTTTCTGTTGACGATGGACAATTTTGCGATCGTATCTGTTTCGAGAGAGCTAAGTGGTCGTTGACTTCTTTCCGCGTCGCGGAGAAGATAATTAAATAAAAATCTATTCGAGTACGTTTCTCTCCTTTGCGCGAGAAGTAAGAAGATTTATATATATATCTCCTTCTCTATCTCTCTCTCTCTCTCTCTCTCTCTAGCTTATAAATTTCTTAAAGACTTCAAATGACTGTCTCTCGCTAACCACTTTCAGATGAAAACGATATTAGAAAATGTGGTTACCGAATTAAATTGTGCGCGCGATTATGTGTCTCGGTATAGCGTTCAGTGTATTAACTTCTCGCAAAGAGTACGAAAGGAAGTTTTCGTGAGAAAAACAGAAAAAAGGAGAAAAATAAAAGAAAAATTATAAAAGAGTCCGAGTCGCAAATTCGTCGGTTTTTTAAATGATCAAGTTCAGCAATCGGACGAGATGATCGTTGGGAGATTACGACAGTTACGAGAACGCGCTCGCTTAACATATATATGTAGGTCGGGGAGAACGAACTTGCCGATCCATCGTTCCGCGGAGGAAACCGCCGAGTATTTTACGAGGGGAAAGTTTCTTTACATCGTGTCTCTCTCTCTCTCTCTCTCTCTCTCTCTCTTTCTCCCGTGTTACGTGTGTACGTGCACGACACGCAGGTTGTGCACGACTATATGTGCGCGGCGGAGAACGCGCGATGGCGGCTTCGGAAGTAAGGTTCTTTAGCTTCCACGTCGCAAATGCCGCGATGAATCGATGGCGGTATGCGCGAAGAAAACGGCAGGGGAATCGAGGGAGCAAAGCCACAACACTTCGACACAGAGAGACGCGCGAACGCGCGCGACCTACGTGGAATTTTAATTCCTTCGCGTTAAACCTGACAGAACATACCCGGGTAAATAGAAGCGTTGTGGCGCACGCGAGCCGAGAGATGTGTTTTGCTGGGAAAAAAAAAAAATTTTCTCATCGAACAAAAAGCGTCTTCGCAAGGATATAGATATATATTATGCACGCGCGCGCGTGTAAGATTAATATTGTTTTTCTCCGATCTGTGAGAACGCAAAGATGGATTCTCGTTTTATTGAACGCTGTTTAATTCCGTTCTCCGTGTTTATTATCGTCTGCGAAAAAAGATCTGTGTTGGTCGTAGATATTTCAATATCGAACTCTCCCGAACGACAAACGCGCGCACGGACGTGTTGTTAAAAGCGATCATAGTAACGAGATTTTGAAACCAATACAAAAATTGTTTGCACAGCTTTGTTCAACGTGAATTGAAAATATTTAAAAATTAAATTAATGTTTTCGTTAAGTTTGTACAATTTTATAAGGAAATTATGAACGGGATAGCGTTTCCATCGTTCCATTTTTTTTTTCAAGTAAGTTTTTTAATTACAAATATGTTTTATTTATTTATGTTAAGTACATAAATAAGCGCGTTACGTCACTGCGCGTATAACGAAACAGGTTATTCCGTTACGTAAGATATTATTTATACATTTTCGGCTAGATAAGGTTGTTGTAAGTTATCGAGATATTAATCGGTTCTAACTCTCTGACGCAAATGTCAGACGAGTCGCGTTCGCGAGAGAGGCGTGCGAAATGACTTTTACACGTAGCGAAATAAACTTTTATTCAATTTCGCTCGAGAATGAACTATTCGCGATTCGATACAAACGTAATCGTCGTTATAATGCGTGCGGTATCCAATCCGTGTGTAAATCTTTCTTGATGCGCTCGCGGCCGCATCGTTTTCGTTCGTTGACCGCTCGACGCGTTTCCTGCACGGTCGGGAAGGATCGATGGATCGAACACCGTTCGATCGTCGGGCAGAGACGACGCTTCGACCATAAGCCGACTCTTCATTCATCGCGCGAATGAAAATGCAATCCCTTACATGTTCCATCGTGTGTCGTCACCGACTGGCATATTAAATCGTCATGCCTTTTATTCCTTTTCAACCGTCTCGCTCTTTCTGAATACATTTTTTTTTTTTTTTTTTTTTTATCGTATATACGCGCGTAATAGAAATTTATCTCTTAAATTTATCTTGTCACATTCTTTTTGCGACGAGAGAACACGAACACACTCCAACAACTTTGAATCCCGTTTCTTAATCTCCTCGTGAGATCACAGTTTTCTCTCGTTGATAAAAAAAACTTTTTAAAAGACACAAAATTAGAATAATTACACAAATAGAAAATTTCATACGTTACTGAGAAAACACACTGTTGCGTGACGTAATTATTTTGTAAAAGACACGCGCAGAATCACACAAAACTTACGACAAGTAGAAAATTCATACGTTATTATCGGGAATGGAAACGCGCGTCAAATCGGTGCTCAAACTGTTGTGAAATCGACTCGGATCGCAAAGGATTAAAAGACAAGCTGTTTAACAACCGACGATCGCAATAAACCTAGGCGACGACGCGCGAGAGTGAGTAAGCGCGATTGCCACCAAACGTGGGCGTCACACACAACAGGTGTTTCCTGCGTTTGGAGAGTTTTTTCACTGTCCTGCTCTATCTCTCTCTCTCTCACACTCACTCACACACACACACCCTCACATACTCCATTTCTTCTTCTCCCATGCAACTCTCTCGCGATCGCGTATTTACCACGACTTGCGTCGTGAGCAGCAATTGTTGATGTTTTTCTGACGCGCCGACCTCGATACATACGCAGCGATAACTGACAATTGTCTGATTTTTGTGTCACGTTGAAGCGAAACGTGATCTTTTCCATGTCAAACAAATTATCATCAAGTTCAGGTTTTAATCAGAGAAGAACTTCGCATTTCGCGCTGCGTTTGTTGACATTCGAGATCGCGTCAATATTTCGTTTTCGCTCGGAGAATATCGCTACCAAACGCGTAAAAACATCCGGGACAGTGGTAAACAACGCCAGGCAGTCTGTTTTCGACGATGGGGATATCATTAATATTCAGCGTTATAAATCGCGATAAACGCGTGACAAGTTTTATCGGGGAGGGAGGAAGAGAAAGAAAAGAACGAGGTCTTTCGCTCTGTACATATTACGTGCTAGTATTCCCGTCTTTGCTCGCTCGAACACACAGCGTGGTGTACGTGTACTATAAAACCGCACTCTCTATCCCTATCTCTCTCTCTTCGTCGTCGGTACTGTATTTATCGCGCAAAAGATATTCGCGTTCTCCGCGCGGGAGAGAGATGCGGGAGCGACGTGAAAAATGCAGATTGCGTGGCGCGCCATATCGCGTAAACACGGGAGAGCAAAGAACGCGCCGAGAGGAGGAACGCGCCGCGAGAGCTCTGAATCTTCGAGACGACGACGTTGCGCGACTCCGCTTTGCTCGCAACACATCGTTCTCCGCGAAATCACAGAAATATGGCGGCTGCTGACCGCCGCGCGCGCGTTCTCAAACGATCGTGCGCGCGCAAAAAAAAAAAACAAAAAAAAAATTCCGAATCCGATAGTTTCTCCACTTACCTCCGCAGCAACACCGTTCCACGCCCCCACTATATGTAATTTCCAGTATGAGTGAAAGAGCGACAATGAGAAACGAGGTCCGACAACTTGAAAATCCACACCACCGGCTCGCGCTCGTTCCAGCGTTTTCGTTCTCTCTCTCTCTCTCTCTCTCTCTTTCCGTCTCGCTTTCCTCTTCGGAGTTGCGTGTAAACTTTCCAACACGTCTGGTCTCACAACATACGGTCGATCGCACCGACAACGACGTTGGGAACTGTCATCGGCCGCGGCAACACGACGATCAACTTTGACGGCACATCGGGACAGACGCAGTACGCGCGGCGAGAGCGTGTGCGCGCTGCAGCACCGTCGGCTGCACCGACGTCGCGCTGCTGCTGTATCCGGAGGATATGCGACAACGACGACGACGACGACGACGACGACGACGACTGATAGCAAGCGGGACGAAAACCGCGTCGACGGGCGCGCGCACGCAACGGACCAAATAACACAACAACAACGAGGAACAGACACGTACCACGCAGTAAATACGACGGAACTGGAGGGAACTGCATCGCAGATCGCGAGCCGCCGCCACTTGCCGCGTCGAGCGCTTCGTCCCCCACTACTCCCCGCCGCGGCGACGTTCGCGCCGCCGCACGGCCGTCATGGTAGAGATCGTGATTATTTATAGAGATCCCGGCATTGTGTGTTCACGCGCGTCCTCTCTCGCCAGGAGCGTGTCGCGAATTCCCGCGCCCACGTTCTCGCGCTCGTGCAATTGCGCAAATGTTTGTGTTGTGAAATAAAGTTTGTATTTTTGTTAGATTGTTAGAGAAAAATCCGATAAATCTGTTTGATATTCCCGCGTAAATTAGAACTTTGTATAAATTTTTATAAAATGTTTTACATACAATTATCAACGATATGATAATTCGAATTTTTTTTTTCGATTTTTATATAACAGTATTTTTTGTTTTCTATAATGTCGATAATTACGAACGCGGTTGTTATTGCGCAAATTAACTTGTATCTTGCACGTATGCACATGTATATCACAACATATGCGTGATGTGCACGTGCGATTGAAGATGCGTGGGCGGTTTGAGTTCGCGCGTCATTCTATTCAACTGTTTCCTCGTCGTAAATAGATAGGCCCGATATTAATCACCGGGGAGAGCACACCTAGGTGTTCGCTTTATTACGAGCTTGAAAAATCGATATTTTTCTTGCGGTTTGATATTTATATCCCGATCGCACAGGTATATATCCTTCCCGGTTACGTCTACCGTCACGAAAGACGTAATATGTTCACCACCATGATACTTAATCACATTTACCGCTACTGTGTGCAGGCAACTAACTCTAAAATGTCTTTCTCTTTAATTCCTTGACGCTATCGCGCGCATTGAAAATCTCTCACGGCGAATATCGATGAAACAATATAAAAAGCACCGTATCAAAATATCGAACTGAAATTTCACAGAAAATTTCTCTCGCACGGAGAGATTATTTAATTTCACGAAGTGTTTGTGTTCTGTATGAGTGAAAAAACTATATATTGATCTTTTCGGAGAAGTATTTCAATATGCGAGAAAAACTCGTATTCTCGATATTTTGTCCCTGTTCAAATCTCTTTTAACTAACTAACTAACTTGTACGTAAATTATATGCCGTGACTATATTTTGACTACTAAATGTACTATTTAAAATTTAAAAAGTTTAAAATAACATTACCGCAGATTTCTCATTTTCTTTCTCTTTCTCTCTTTCTTGAGATAACAAGCTTTATCAAATTATATTATATACAACTCTCGTTCTCTCTCTCTCTCTCTCTCTCTCTCTCTCTCTCTCTCCTAGTCAGTGAGAAATTGAAGTGGTGAATTACATAGGAAACAAGTTTCAAATGTACGATAATTCGAACGGATTAAAAATGCATTGCTTTGTGCCGCGGAAGTTCGTGGGTGTCTCGCGCGCGACTGCTGCTCCCGGAAACTCTCTTATCGCCGACCTTGTTTTTTTTTTTTTTTTTTTTTTTTTTTTTTTTTTTTTTTTTCGCCGAAAAACGTACAACAATAATCAGCGACCGCGTCGCCTGGCGTTAATGACACTGCACAGATTACGCCTATCGAGTGATATACGGTCGCGACATATAGAGGGGTGTGAAAAATAGCGAACTCATTCACTTGAAGCGCGGCTCGTCAGCTCGATATTATATAAATAAAAGTTTTTGCATTACAGATTTGCTATTTGCTACATCTCAAACGCGCGAGAAAAAAGCGTTTGTGAATGTCAACAGTAAACACATATAACAATTAACATAAAAATTTGCATAACTATAGAAACACAGTCAGACTGTTTACGAAAATTATTAGAAAAAAATAAAGTAAGAACCGTCCCATTCCCAGAAAGTCAAAAAAACATATGACGCGCAAATATTTCCTGAGAATGTTTTACAAATAAACGACACGTGTCGAGTTTAGAAGTTTAGAGTTCGATTATGCTTTTGAAAATAATACACAATACGCAAACAAAAAGAATAGACATATTCGAAGGTTGAATTTCAAACTTCAGCGTTTTTTTGTTATGAAAAGAAGCCATTGTCACACATTGTAAATTCGTCTATTTTAAATATTCTATTCTTTTCTCCTGTTCAATACTTGTCACAATAAAAGCATTACGCGTTTAAAAGACACGTCTTGTCAGCGATATATTTCTCTACTTCGTGGGCTCTCTTCGGAAAATTGCCGCGATATACGCTCAATTTGACGAATATAACGAATGACTCTCGATTTCGTACTCTGAAATATACAGAAAAAAAAAAAAAATTCGCCCTTCGGAACATTCCGACGTATGCCATTAATCACGCATCCCCCGGCTGCGTATCTGACGAATACATTTTCTCTCGTCTTTGTAGATCTAATTCGATCAACGGTGGAATTTTTTTTCTCAATCGTCAGTTAAAAAAAAAGAAAAAAAGAAGAACCTTCTTCCAATCACGTGCCGTCTTCTAAAAATAGTTAGCAAGGTCGTACCAAACGAGTTTTCCCTACCACCGACTCTCTCTCTCGCCCGCCCTAAACTCTATCGACCCATTGAGCTGGATACCGTCAACCACATCAGCCGGATGTGTAACGTGGTACGATACATGTCACAAATATTATAATTGTTGCGTTATCATTGCAAAGAGTCTGCAATTGAAAAATTATGATCTATCTCCGGCAATAATTTTTTGAAAACATGTAACGTATAATAGAATGTTTTCTCTTTTTCTCAATTTCACATATTTTTACACGCGCGCATCTCAAGACGTTATTTAAACTACAACTTAAAATCTAAACGGGTTAAAGTCGAAATATCGTGTCGTGTCAGAAACGTTAAGATAAAATTCAGCGAACATTTCTCTCCATCTGATATTACAGAAAAAAAAAAAATTCTTTTCTATGCGGAGAAAAGAAAAACATTTCCAGGAAGGCACGTTCCTCACTAATGTGTTTACATATCGGGAACGGAATAAAATTTCACCGCGGCATAATGTCCGAGATTACAATATGTAGTAATGTATTTTTATACTTTATATAAAAGGTGGTGCAGCAAGTCGAGCGGGTCTAATACATTTAGAGCCTCTCGGTCGCTTCGAAACTATTTATAGGGAATCGCTCGATATGATGTACCGACTTTATTTTTAGCCGCTTACCTAGCTTCAGCCCTTTCACCCCTTCGACACGACTCCCTCGTCAGCCGGGCGTGCAAAAAAAAATTGCACTTACCTAAAAAAAAAAAAAAAAAAAAAAAAAAAAAAAAAAAAAAAAAAAAAAAAAAAAAAATACATACAGGTATATAATCCAGTAAACACTTATATATTACTTGATATATATCCAGTAAGTCTACGTATTACTAGAGATCGAGGTAACCTTTACTAGAACAGGAGAAGTGAATTCTGGAAAATAAAGCCGGATATCTCTTTGCTATATCAAACATTGCAAACTGTTAAAAAATTTAAACAATTACCACATTTGTAAGCATTCCCGACAGACGAAGCTGATTTTTATACACAGGAACAAAAGAGAAATGTAGAGTTAATTTACGCGAGTTAATACTGTTGATGACAAATGTCGGATACGAAAAATTCGAAATAAAAATTCCTTTGTACAGAAAGTAGCAAGCGTACATAGACAAATGTATAAACACAGACGTGTGTAATTTCTATGAAAATCACTTTGTCTATCGAAGAGATCTGTTTTTTTTGCTGACAGTTGGTCTATAAATAGTTGTTTTATCTTCTCACATAAGACCGATATAACACCGCTAAAATTATACCCGTTTTACTTCCTTATTTACATATGCGCATGTGTGCGTACGTGTGTTTTCCGCAGCTACTAAATGGTATAATCTTCGACCGTGTGAGAATCGGCGAGAACTCGGTAAACTCGCGGCTGGAAAGCCAGAGAAGGATCGTATCGAGCTATCTCGATCTCAGCGTGAGGCCGCCCGGAGCGTATAAATACGCGTCTTTAAAAAGCCGACCGTTCCGCTTTTAAAAAACCGCACATATATATATATATATCTCTCTTTCTTTCGTCGTTGCGTTGGGGAAATACGGAGCGTTTGCTTCTACAAAGTATCGCTCTATTTCGCAGGACGAAAAACCATACTTTAAATTAGCGCAAATTTTTTTTCAATAAGGGGCCGCGGCGCAAAAATAAATTAACGCTTGTAAAAACATTCAACAAAAAATCTAAAGTTCGTAATTTTTATAAATTACTTTTTATAATTTACTTTTTATACTTCTAAATAAAGATTCCGCGCGATATTACATTTTATTCGGGAGTTTAATTATATACATAAAAAAAAACAGAGTAACGTAAGCGAAACTTGTATTATTTTTTTTACCGGTTGAAAGCGGTTCGCATTACCTCGCGAAATGTGTGTGTGTGTGTGTGTGTGTGTGTGTGTGTGTGTGTGTGTGTGTGTGTGTGTGTTTCACCTGACAGTGACATCGCGTCCGGAGAGGATCTCTTTCCAGAAGTGGCAAAATTGATTATTACGATAGTATAACGGGATGAAGAAATAGCATATTGCGTCGAGAAGCACACCGCTCGTAGAGCTCGCCTCGCAGAGAATGAGAGAAAGAGAGGCGGCTACTCTCCCGCTGTAGTACAGAGCGCGCGAACATATGTGTGGACTAGTACAAAAATAGTGACCGGTTCGTTCGAAAATACCAAGCGCTAAAAATACAGACAAAAATAAACGTCCACACGTGTAAAAACACGCATTAATATTCGCTGCCCGTCCCGACGGGTCGACGTTTCCATACTACTCGTACGGTATACGTATGTGAAAGAGGCACGCGAGAGAGAGAGAAAGAGAAAGAGACTGCGGCGGGACAAAGATATGTGGGGTACGTAAGTTCAATGAAGAGAGGACAGAGAAGATGGGGAGAGTGTAAAAATCTAACGGCGATGAACAAAGCGCGCGCGAAGAAGTATGGATGAAGAAGAAGCGTGAGAAGAGACGAGGAAAGGCGGCGAAGTGCAGCCGCCGCGCGCGAGAGTCTTGCCCCGGAGAATTGGGAGAATCTTTAAACAAACCTTCTTTCATCGCGCCGTTACCCACGGTGTGTCTTGAACCACAAAAATAGGAATCCATGTCCCAAATTCTCCGAATCGTCTCGCGATCGCCGCCGGATTGTTCGGAAAAAAAATTAGTCAATAAAAAAAAAAAAAACTAACATTCTCTGAAAGAAAAAAAAATATACATACACGGAGAGATTTAATTATAGCGAGCTAAGCGATATTACGATAATATCCGGAGCGTTGTGCGTTAGCTTTTATTAGCCTACTATTAAGGTGCTCGGAGGTCCATATTTGGATGTTCGTTCTTTTCTCACGCCGCGCGCGTTTATCTGCTTGTTTAATTTCTTCTCATAGCGAAGAGAAAACGACACGAGCTTAATTTACGCATTTTATGTGTTTAAAAAAAGTTATGTTCAAACTACTTGTTTTTTTTCCTCGCAACAAAGAGATTGTACTTTTGTTTATATATATACATACATATATTTCGAGATTCGGATTTTATGGACACTCATATCGTTTATCACGACGATTCTTGGCAGCGGAACCGCACACCGCGTTGTGCAAACACGAGACCCAAACCTGACAGAAAAATCACCGAGCGAGAGAGCGGCCTGGCGCCACCATGACAGCACAAGGCGGTGCCCGACGCTGTTTTCTGACTCACGAGAAACACAACAAAAAAGACAGCACAATGCGACAAGAAGAGTGGTTCGTCCGCACGTCTCTCTCTCTCTCTCTCTCTCTCTCTCTCTCTCTCTCTCTCGCGCGCGCGCGATCCTGAATATCGTTACGTAGAGTTGCCTCCGGCCACTTTCCTTTCAAGAGAATTTCTCGCGCGCATTTTTCTCATCTGCTCTTTTTTTTACACAAGCTTGGAAAAACCAACATCTCTTTTCTTTCAGATCAGTATATTTCAAAGAAAAAAAACGGTATACAGTCTCGTTTCATCACTAAATTCAATAAGTTCGAAAGAAACTTATATACTTCTCTCAAAGCAATTAATTTGATTCCCTCAAGTAAATTGTATCTTTTCGTATATTGTAAACAAATTAACTTACTCGATGTGCAATGGCGAAAGAAAACCTTGTTCCCCGAGAGAATTAGCCTTTATACTTTAGGTGACGTAATTACGCGACAGATACCAATCTTCGTTTGGCCTCTCCCGCAGTCGGCGGGATCTGTTCGTTTTCTCGCCGCGCCGGCGGCAACGGCGGCGGCGGTGGCGGCGGGTGTCAGCGCCGCCGTCATCGTCGTCATCGCAGTCATCGTCGTAAGTTAACAGGTAGGGACGCACGCCGTCCCGCCGCGCGCTGTGTTCCGCCATTCCCGCTCCGTTCGATCTACTCCGGGACCAAGGGTGTAGATACGGGCGGCGGGAAAGTGAGGAGAGCCTGGGCTATTTATAGTATCATAGGTCTTTCGTGGGAGGAATCGAGTGGGACGAGGCTGCGCGACAACCAGCAACGGCGGCGGCGGCGGCGGCGGCGGCGGCGGCCGCGGTGACGGCGAGCGGAGAGAGAGAACGGAGAGATGGAAACGTGTCAGGGGTGGCATTCGCGGAGTCCAAGAGAGACGACGGCGAGAGCAAGGAAGTCGTGAGAGAAAGAGAGAAGGCGAGGAAAGCGCAGAAGCGTGTGAGAGGACGAAAGGAAAAGAGGCGACGGAGGAGGTGCTGAAGGTAAGGGTGAGAAAAGAAGAGGGAGAGAGAGAAAGAGACGATAACGGCTATAAATAGAACCGGTACTCAACTCGTGGACTTTTCTACGGTGACCTTTACGCGAGAGGGAGAGGAAAGAGGGAAGAAGAGAAAGAAGCAACGTCGTCGGGCTTCCACGACGACGCTATTAGGCTAGGTTATTGGTTCGCCCTCGTTCTCTCTCGCTCCTCGTTCTCTCTATCTCTCTCCTGGGTTAGGCGCCACCGGCTGCGAATCTGGGTTATGTTTACTACCTCCCTTCCCGCCTTCCTGCGGGTAGTCAGAGCTCTGAGGGCCGCGCACGCGACGGCGCCATCGCCGCTTTCCTCGTGTGTCGGAGAGAACGCCGCGAGAAAACGAGAGGCGATACGAGAGGAATGTGTCTTTTCTGAATATGCACATACGCGCGCGCGTATGGCGCGTATGTATATGTTTCCAGATGTAAAAATAGCCGCTGGAATAAGGATGGACGAGGATTAGACGCTCGTTCGGAGCTTTGGTCGAAGTTTGTTATTTTTTATTTCCAAAAACGCGTTATCCGAAAAATATACATTACTCGCTGCTTGTTTGTCATCCTTTACGAAGAAGAGCGTGATTTTTTTTTTCTCACGAATCATATATACGTATGTTTAGAGTATATTTTTTTCTTAAATTACAATTTGTAATAATTAATTTTTAATACAATACTTTGCGAATAACGAGAGCGCGAATGCGAGGCGTCATCGAAAAAGAAACACCGACCGAACGAACTTTGATTACCGATCTTTCCGCCATGAGGAGGAAGATCGCTTTGATCAGTGGCCGGGAGCACCAAAGTAAATACACGATATAATATCGTCGAGATCAAAGCGGCCATTGCTGTTGACGAGAGCAAAAGTCTAATCAGAGTTATAAGTCGAAATTATTTATTATGGAAGCTTATGTTTTCTCGCCACTGGCAATCGCCACTGTATCTCGCGATTTACATTTGTACTGTATATTTTTTCCTTTGATCAATTTTCTGACTCAGAAAAAAATTTCATCTTCTTTTAAAGCAAAGTTTTTTTTTTTTAAAGTTTTGATTAAATTAGTTCTAACTAATTAACTAACTCTGTGATTAATTAACTCGTTAAACTCAACAAGGAAGGATATTTTCGGTGAAAGCAATTGCCGCAAGAAAAAAAAAAAGCTCGCATCACATAAATTCATTCTCGTTGACGAAACGGAAATCGTCGTGCGCGACGATGACGGCTAAATTTGCGCCGAGCAACCTGTCAATCTTACGTCGTCGGTTGCGAAGTTATATGGTCAAGCATAATTCTGGGGAATATCGAGCGTGACCGCGAGTTTGTGCCAGACACGTTTGCGAACCAACATTAGTCTCACATCTCCGGATGTGGATGCTCGATAGCATCGTTTCGTAGACTTTGTCGTAGAAAGAATCTCTCGCGCGCGCTCTTGCCTGTGTCCACACTGTACACACAAATAGATTTGTATTAATAACTCGCACTTCGCGCGCTAAATGTAGCTATTCGATACTCAAACCGAGATAACGTCGTACGACGATCTTCACGTGAAAACTCGGGCAGAACTGCACTTTACGCGCTAAAAGTGAAGCGATGCAAATATAGATCGCGTGTGATTTTAGCGAAACAGAGACATTCCGAAAAACACTCGAGCCAATTGAGAAATACGCGGATGTGATGTATTTTCTCAATTCCATTTAACAAATATAAATTGAAACTCTCTCTCTCTCTCTCTCTCTGTCTCTTTCTCTCTTCCTCGCACGTGCAATTTAAAAATAAAACCCGCGACTCCTAAAACTAATTTGTTTTCTGTGTTCCGATGAGAGGGAGTTAAATTTACTGAAAGTGGAACTTATCGACTCGCTGTTATAAGATTTAGCGAGACAGTTTTCGCTGCGTTATAAATCGCGAGCTACTCTACGCGAAGGGTGAGATGAAGAACGGGGGATGATGATGCTGTATTTTTCACCGACGACGCGTACGAAGTACGTTTTACGCTGAAGCGATGAAAAATGCAGCAAAGAGCAGCGCGCGGGATGAGTAATCGATGACAACATTGGTCGGTGCAGCAACGGCACAGACGAAAATAGAAACGTTCGTTGTGCGCGATCGATCGGCGGTGTTTTTCAGGCTTGCACTCCTGTCGCCGTGCGATTCAAATTTTCACGCGCGTCTAACAATATAACTTTTAATGTCACAAGCAGTTAACGCTGGAATTAATTTTCTCACGGACACGTGTCACTTGCACGACACTTGCATAAAAGAGAGCTCCGCGCATGATTACGTAAAACAGCTACAAAATATCATACAAACACACAGCGACTTCTTCTAGTGTAAACCTGCTCGACATCGATTGCGAATATTCGCGTTCAATAATCCGCGAGCAATCAATTTCAAGACGACGGAGAGAATCCGATTTATCACCGATCGCGCGAACATCTAAAACTACTATCTCGTGTGAGAGAAAAATGTTTTAATACTCAGAAAAGTTATTGCATTATACTCTCTCGAAATGAGATTCGCGCGACATTTTACGTTAGAGATTTTTTGCGTGTCGGAACTTTTTCGGTGCGTTTCATCGGTTGTTGCAAGAAATTGCGAGTAATTTATCGGAAAAATATCGAACTCTCGCGTTACAACACGCGTTTGATTTTATCGTCGAGGATAGTCTACTCTTCTCTCGCGCGACGTATTTCTTCGTTTCGAAAACGAAGCGGAATCAACGCGGTTGTACATCAGAACGCACACACCGCACGCCCACCCACACACGTGCACGGAGCGCGGCAGTCTGTAATAAAATTAGCGCGGGCACAATGCGAACCCGCCTTCGCTCGAGAAAATAGAATTGGCAGGCTACCAAAGCCGAGTCTTGAATAGATTTGAACTATATGGATCCTCTCTCCTTCTTCGCCTTCTCGCGCGCGCTCGCTCATTTGGTCGTGTGTATCGTGTCTTCTCTTCTCTCGCGTCCATCTCCCGTGTATGCGGCCTTTGTGTGATGTAACATGTCCTCCTCATCGCGTTATTGCACTCACGCGCCGAATTAATCGAATAAAAGAGAAATACTTCAATTCCTCCCGGCTCGTCGCCGGAACGGAACAAAGTGTGTGCGTCGATGCGCGAAGAGATAGCAAATCTCTCGTAGAGATCCGATAACAATTCTATAGAAAAAAAAATTCTAGTGCTTAGTAAGGTGTGACGAGAAATTTGAAAAATTCTCGAGTAATAAATTAAAAAACTGCGAACAAGAGAATTCGTCGGGTTCGACACAGGGGTAATTCTTAGGTGTATTGATTATCTTTATTTTTTATCTCGCAAAGAGCACACACAAAAAATGTATTGTTTTCTAATAAATGACGAAACATTGTTGCGCAGACACAGGTGCGACGATCGCTCCAACAACTCTGGAAATTCATGAATCGAATTGACGTTGAAACGCGAAAATGTGTGGCGCGCGGCACAGGCGCGGGCTATTCCGCGGTTAGGAATATCACCGTCGTCGTCGGAGAGAACACAGCTCGCGGCGCGAAGCACGCGAGAGAGAGGCGAAAATAAATGGAGCCGACGAAAATAAACGCGCGGACGCTATTTTGTGTGCATCCCGACGGCCGCGCGTCGGTATATTAAAACAACCCCAACCGTGTGCCGGGTCGATTGTGTGGATGCGCCCCGCGCGCCTGGTATGCGGCATATAAATTCGCTATAATCCCGAGTGTACATACGTGCACGCCGGGAGCGCGCGCTCGTGTAACACCGACCGAGCGCCCGATGATGCTCCGAATATTCCAAGATTGCGGCTCGGCCGAATATCCACGTCCGAGTGTAATCCGATGTCCGCGATACATCGCGGATACGCGACGATTTTGCTTAATGCAGTTATTTTTTTTAATACTTTTCAAACGACGTGGCATCGGAAAAGATACAATCGATATATGTCATGTTTTTTATATGACACGTGTGACATATTTAGATGCGCAGAGTTTTCTACTTACAAGAAGAATTTTCTTTTCCGATCAAATCGTTATCTTTCAATTTTGCATGATTGTTTCTGGTAACACGAAAAGCGCAATATTGACGAGAAAATTACTACATTTTGTCTGTAAGTCGCTGCGAATTATTTTCGATCAAGCGACAGTTTGCATCTCCTCGGTGAGACACAAAAACGATGGGGAGAGGAGACAGCCTTATGGAATAAATCAAAGGTGGTTCACCGGGGAATACAACGAGCGCTCCATCGATTTTGCCAGCGGGATTGCTCCCGTTATTTTCTGCGCCACCGCGTGAGAGAGAGTTTTCTACGTTTTCTATTACGCGAGCGCGCCGGGAAGGACTCGTGTGCCGACCCAGTTTTCAAAGAAAACTT
The DNA here is from genome assembly GCA_014825455.1 of Pseudomyrmex pallidus. Lineage (NCBI taxonomy): Eukaryota > Metazoa > Arthropoda > Insecta > Hymenoptera > Formicidae > Pseudomyrmex > Pseudomyrmex pallidus. The sequence continues at coordinate 15,896 of QVNV01027791.1, forward strand.
ACTTCTTCCATAAATGATCGCGCGGAAAAGAGAGAGAACTAAGCGTGTTTTTATATCGACGGAAATTCACGACGCGGCGAAAACAAGATGTGCAGTGCGACGCGCGAAAAGGAGACGCATCGCACACAAAGTTCTACACAAAAATATAACGCGCGAAAACACGTAAAAATTCGATGAAACAAAAAAACGTACCATACGACAAATGAGAAATTGATTAACTGCGATCGATTATTTGACCGGTTAAATTACCGGTTGCGATCGATATGTGCGCGCAAACAAAAGTTGGAAACGAGGGTGTATCGCGAATCAATTTTCTGACAATTTCCGCGCGAGCTGTGTGTTTTCTCGAATCAAAGATTAACTGCGCGCGGGCGCGGGCGCGCAGCAGACAGAAACACGTGCAAGCAAAACATGTTCACGCAATATGCATGTGCACCGACAGCCTCTAATCGCGTGCGACGCGTGTATATGCGTTAATCCATCATCGAGAGACCTTGACCTTCCCGCGTCATCCCGTGCGGGGCGTCCTTTCGCGATCTAATCGTCGTATACAAGTCCGCGAGCACGCTTAAGCCGACAAAATTCCATTTTGCTCGCGTTGCACACTATTGCGGGTGTTCCAGAAGAAGAAAGCGTGAAAAATGAATGACATTTTTTTGTCCCGTAGAGTTTCCCCCCCCCCCCCCCCCCCCCCTTCGAAGGAACAATTTTTTATTTGGCTCTCCTCTCGTCTCTCGCGTCTATCGATTTGATCGGGAAAGAGGATTAGCGTGTTGCCACACAACGCTGACCACGACTGATTAATTATATTGTACATATAGACGCTTGAGCGCGCATGTACGTAGGAGCAAAAGCGATTGATTGCGCTACCGAATGAAAGTCAAACGGTATATCTCTCCCGGGTATCCTGAGAAGGAGGAGAGAGAGGGGTTGGAGTAACATTCAAGATTCAAGTGAAATTGCATTTCCTCACCGGCTTGCCACAGTTACACTCGCGCTATATTTGGCGCGGCAAAATTGTTTATTAAAAAAAAAAATAAAGTACGAAGACAGTTGCCACACGCGTTCGCGTTGTTTTATTAATAGCCACTCGACCAGACTTCTGCCGATAATCAAGAGTATATAACCGTGTGGTAATAAAAAATAAAAAAAAAAAAAAAAGGTTACCGTCGTGTTACGCGATTTAAAATAAACCGGCGGAGTTATCGAGTTATCCGATATAAGTTGCTTTTATTTCCAGACATTGGAGCGTGTAGTTAAATATACGTGGCGCAGTTAATATAAATATAACGGGATATTTCCTTTGACTAATTTAAAGTCGATGTATATATATTGCGACACTTTTTCGTATCAGTGCGCAGAGAAAAACCTGGCGGTTGGAGCTTATATGGCGCGAACGAGTAAAATACTCGCTTC
>QVNV01027793.1:0-10697 GCA_014825455.1 Pseudomyrmex pallidus
TTTTTGGAAAAGATCTCAAGTCTAGAAGTTAAAGAAATACGAACACAAAGAATTTGCGCGCGTATACCACATATGTCAATGTTTTATACTTGTGTTCAACTTGATTTATTTCATTAAAATAGTCGGTAACCGACTGTTTTTTTGTTTTCCAAAAATAAAGATTGGTTCAGACAATATTATGTACAAAATTAGAATTTATGGCAAGACTTTCGTCTCGTGATAGAACTATCTTAAACGCGTTTGAAAGAACTCGAGAATCTCGAGGATCCGTTTGAAGTGACTCACAAAAATCGTCGGGCTGACAAATATCGAGCGCTAATGAAAAACAAAACAATTTCGCACTCGCTGATCGCGTTAATTGCACAAGAGAGAAAAAACTCTGTTCGTTTTTTTTTATCTCACGTTCGTTTTCTATTCTCAAAGAATTTGTGGAGTCAACAAAACTAACAGTGTCAGTCACGCAATAAGCGAGCATGAGTTGTGCTAATTTCTATGTGATGCGTTCGCGCGCGACCTACGACGCTCGCGATAAAATCGACCTACGGCATTGTGTGCTTTGCGACATGAAATCCGCGTTTGCAATCTTGAAGCAACACCTCGAAATCTTCAAGTCGTTAGTTTTCAGATAAACGCGATTACAATAAGATTTATTCACCGGTGCGTATATCAGATTACGTCGCGTATATTCTCATTATGATGTGCTCCAGATAACCTAACAACTTAATTCGATTGTAAGACATGTATAAACTGTACTGGATATAATTTTGATAATTTTACATCTTGCTTAATTATGCACTAAAAATTTAACACTTACTTTGTAAATTAGAATCGTGTTCGCGTAAAATCTACTTGCGTTTATATCTACTTACAGATGAGAGAAGGGAGAGGTCCGATCCCGCTCTCAAAACAAAGTTGTGTAAAAAGGAAACGTAACGGCCCAATTTCAGGTCTCCAGTACAACTTTGACAGTCACAAAACAAAAGAAATCAAAAAATCAAAACCCCAAAATGTTTAATAAAATGCAATAGCATAAGTTTTTAATGACAGTCGCAATCTTTATCTTCATTTTAAGCACTTTCTTTCAATTCGGTCAATGTTTTGGAAAGTTACGATTTTTTAAACGACACTACATTTTGAGTTACCACACTCGAGTTACTTCGTTTATAATAAAAAATTTTTCAAACAAATTAATTTTTTCCAAAATGAAATTTTTATTGATCTGTAAAGACAAAAGATTTAAAGATAGATAGATAGATTTAGAGCGAGTGGGCTGTGAAATCACTCCCCAGAATGTTATTACCTAAATCTTATTAGTCAAAATTTTCTGCGACTCCCGCCTTAGAAGTCCGATTTAGTTCGCATCTCAGTCGGTATACTGATCTCCCTAGGCGTTCATTTCCGAAGGAAGTATCGCCCTGGAGAGCTGCGACCGAAACTGGAAGAACCGGCCAGAAAAATCCGAAGATAAGGATTCGCGAACTCGGGATCTCTACTCGCAGACCTGATACTTGGGCTGCGAACCTCCAGACCGATTAATTTGGGATTACACCCGCATTAATTTTTAGACATCCGATTTGATTCGCTGATCAACCGATAGGTCGGTTGAAGGGGATCGGTCCGGAGAAAAATCCTGTGGTGAGCGGATCCGAACTCGGGATCTTCAGGTTCGCAGTCCTTGCACTCAGGCCGCGAGACCACTGGTGCGGTCAAGGTTTAAAGATACTACGTAAAAAATTGTTTTAGAATTTTTCTATAACTTTAACATAGAGAAAAATACAGTGGGACACAAAGATTTGCAGATGGAAGATGCGAAAAAAAAACCTTTGCAGTTTGAGGGTTAATTAGAGACTTTTGTTTTAAACGTAAATAATTTCAGTGTTCTTTCTTATGAAGCACTTTTTATCTACTTATGCAAATTATCGTACTGATGGCTATAATGAGCAATCTATTGAGAGGAGAAACGCAAATAACATTATTCGCGGATTAACGACACGTCTCTTGCGCTATCGACACGCGCTGTCATAATATTGCGCATGCAAAAAAATATCTGACGTTATACTTACGACTTGCGCAAGATATCGTGCGATTATCATTAACTTAATACGTTCAAAATGAAACAACCGATGATCGGGGGAAAAAAAAATCACTGCGTGCATTACTTGCGACTCAAGTTTTCGAACTTACATTTAAGTAATGAAATTACGCTTTTGACGATCAAAAAACTCGATATTATGAGCATTATTAATCTTTTTCCAAAAAAACTCGAATTGCACACCTATAAACGTGACGCAATTCGTCTCCGTGAAACACGATCAGAAAGCTATAGTAGCTGCTTTTTAAATTAAAGATGATTCTACGAGCGTCTATAATTCACTTTAACGAGCATGACAACCGGACGAATTCCACTAGGAATTCAACGCCGCCGCGTTGCTCCTGGAGCGGGTTGTGTCGCTCAACGCGCGACGAGTAGAAAAAAGATACGTATATAAGCAATTAAATGGCTTTTCACCTGTGACTAAAACTGAATAAATTACATATGTTTGTCAAGTTTAAATAATTTTTACGAGCGAGCGAAACGATTAAAGAATTGCGAACTCGGTTTTGCACGGAAGTATCGCGAGATTTTTAGTTTTTATCATGAAAGTCGGCGTCTTGTTTTCCACACACTCGAATAAACGTTAAATATAAATTTTTCGAAGAGTCATTATAAAGCAGAGAGTGCCTCAAGTTTAACCTTTTGTGGTCAGACTTCAAAACTGACGATGAGTTAGTTAAATCGGGTCTGTGAAACTCATGCGATTTTAAGATCGAATATCTCCGCGAAAAATAGATAAGTATTTTTAAAATTTCTTTTTTTTTTTTTTAAATCAACAGTTTGAACAATTCTGCGATAAAAAAAAACAAATTAAAAACCTCTCTAGTAGTTTCGAAGATATAAGCGTTCAAAAAAAGAACTAATTTTTTCTAGAAACGACCCGATGCGCAATTTCTGAGTGGGTCTGAGAGACCCACGTCTGACTACAAAAAATTAAGAGTTTCTGTCTCTATTGATTAAAAACAAATAGAAACGATATAGAGGCGGATGCGGCAGGGGTGTACTTGAAATATTTAAAGTTCCTCGATACTCCACGGCCATTTTGGATCGATGAAGTCGAAAGTGAAAAGAAAAATACGCGAAAATTTCACGCACTTTATGTAAAAATATTATAAAAGACTATTTCTATATAAACGCACACATAAAATCAACAGAATACTCGTAAAATATACCGGAAACTGTTTTTTCGGTTTAAAAACGAAACCCAAACTAAAACAAATAGAATCAAAACATGAGCTTGTCGCAGATTGTTTTTGACAGCTACCGAAATCATGCCTTCTATTTTGTGTTTCTTACACTAAATCACATTTCGAACAAAGTTTTCGGCATTTTATGAATGTGTATTTCGTCGAAAAAATCTCTTGACTTGTCGCTAAACACTTTTATTTCTATATACAAAACTTTTGATATGTTCTCAGGCCATTTCGCGCCGCTTCGTGACGTGCAAATATGAGTCTGTTCATATTGCTTACGTACTTTTCATATTACTGTTTTTGCATTTTATTTCGTTTTTTATTTTTTTTATCAAAGCGGACACACGTCTATCTTATTTGAAGCGCAAAAACGTGTAAGTAAAATCTCATGTTTTTTACGTCTATTAGTTCTCGTGATGATCAACGTTGCTGTTAAATCAGACTTAACTGACTTCAGGCCCTTTTCATCAAAGAGTCTTAGGGTCGGTTGTTCCACCTTCAGATAAATAGCGGGTAAACTATCTGTCAGTTAACATATGAAGGCTCAATGGTTTTAAACCGTTAGATAGTTACCTGCTACTTATCTGAAGGTGGAACAACCGGCCCTTAATATGCAACAAAAATGCAACGAATCACAAATACATCGTGATCTGTTGCCACGTTATATTTTTCTCCCTGCACAAAGAAAAAAGAATACAATCATGCAAATGACATGCGTTAATAAGTACATGAAAACTGCTTACGCTATTCAAACCGCTATTTCGCGTTTAAATGCATTTATAGATGAGATGTTATCAAGAGACCGCGTAAATTGTATCACTTTCTCTTTTCGCCGCTAAGCAAAGAGAGAAAGAAAAAGAGAGAGAGAAGGAGAGAACGCATGGCCCTTTTCATAACGGGTATAAATTTCCGCTGCATAAAAAAATGGAGCGATCGTGGAAGACCGTGCGCGGTGCGCGCACCGGGAGTCGATGACGCTTCTCCTGCTCGACGGACGCAATTAGACTGGAAAAATATTAGCTCGGTAACGCGAGAGCCGACGGCGTAACGCGATGCCTTTTAAATTCGGTAATTGTTCCTACGAGAAAGCGCAGACCGGCCAGGTTGGCGTAAATTGACGACGCGACGCGACGCGCGACGCTGTGCTGCGCTGCGCCTCGTCTCTCTCTTCGTTGTCGTCAGGTTCTTAAAATAATTCAAAGCCGGGCCAGAGTGAAAGAGGAAGGGGAAAATCAGTCATACAAGCTAGAACTTTTTGAAAACCAAAAGAAACGTAGCGTTCCAAATTATCGATTGTTATCGGTCATTCTAATGACAATCGAGTTTGCGCATCGATTTAACTCTTAATTACACTGGCGGGGGTACAAACGTATCACACCGTATATAATCACGCAAATATTTCTCGCGTCACACAAACGACGTTAATTATTACATAAAAAAAACATCAAATTTTTTAATTTTATTTCAGTTAAAACTCTTATCAAAATTTAGAATTTGCAACACTATCCCATGGATGTAGTTGTATAAGCCAGATTTGGTTAATATAGTTGAAGGTTCATATCGTAATATACATGTGGCGGCAGATATAAAAAAATAAGGAAAACCTGTAAAGTAATAAAATTATGACACTTTCCGATTTTTTTCATTGGATAACTCTGAGAAACGTGATGGAAATTTGACGTGATTGAAATTTCTCGGAATTTTTTATTTTTTTATTTTTACGGAATTTTTTTTCAGAGATACTAAGCGAAGTTTTTTTTCAAAAAAGTGTCTTGCATTAGATATGCCACGCTCGGTAAGACTTTAAAGCAAAGTCGTTTATAATATTAAACGCAAACATCTTAAAATCCGTCGACCTGAATTTTAGCTTTTACGTGCCATTCCCCCCGTGCGTCTCGTCGCGATGAAACATCGAAATTGAAATTACGAGTATACGTTTGAGGAATAAATTACCTACAGTGGAAGTCACGTCGCGAGAGAAGCGCGCGTTCTCTCGCTTGTTCAGGGGAAGCGACATTTTGGAATTATGCGAAAGGGATAAGCAGAGCATATGGCCAATCAGCGGACGCGCCACGCTTATTCGCATAAGTGTCAGAGAAAAGCGAAGAGATAAGCCATGCCCGAAGATCATCCTTTACGATTTAGCACGTTCGAGTGAATTGATCACGATGTGATCGCGCGAGACAACATTTCTACGGAATATATACCATTTATACGTGTATCGCTAAACATGATAATGCAACTGTTATGAGTTGTGATATTTTACGGAGAGAAATAAAGAAGGATGAGAAATTTTATTTGGTGACTAAATCATTGTTGTCACACACAAAAAAAGAACGTAAGAGTCCAAAGAATACAAAAAAACTGAAGAGTATAAGTAGAAATCATTTGTCAGATTAAATAAAACAAGAAGAGATTATTGATTATCGAGAACCACAGCGCTTTTGGAAACACTCCAAATTACGATATTGCGACGAGTTATGATTCTGAAACATTATTTACGCAAAGCTACGCAGATAATACAAAGAGCGCGCGCGCTCGATCTCTCTCTCTCTCTCTTTCTCTTTCTCTGTACGACGACAGGAGTTATATCCCTTGTGTACCAATTACATCAACGTGCGTAAAACAATTCTGAGATTCTCGCTTATTCGCTTAATGGCACGAATTAAAACGACCTTCTCGCTAACGTACATTATTCAGCGTTTTCAATCTTTTTTCATATTTAAGAAAAGCATCTGTAACGATTTCGTATAGATCTATGAAAGTGTATTTGAAAGGATCTGTGTATCTCTGTCTCTCTCACTAATATTTTCATTAATTTTATCGATTACTCGGAAGATAATTAATCGATTCCTCTTGGTTTCACTCATCGGACTGAATAAAACAGACAAGAAGAGAGAGAGAGGAAGAAAGAATTTTGGGAGGGGGGTATACAAGGTCTCTCATATATGTGATGCAAATATAGCATCCTATATGATTTTAAGAATTGAAATCTCAATTCAAAAACTCACGTGTAAAATTTACATCACAAAGAGTTTCTTGCAAACAGCTCTTATGACCGTATATATACATTTCTTATTGTTAGTTTAGAAACTTCAGAGGCTAAAGATTTTTTCTTACTTGTAGAAAGAATTTTCTAATTTTTATCTATATACGATTTAAGTATATTATTCAAATAGAAAAGATTTATCATAAAAAATCTTCGATGCTTCTCCATTAGTTTAAGATGTTTGCTATAAATTTTTGCGATCTATTTCAGCTTCAAATAAGTTTCTAATTTTATACTCATGTTTTTAAGTTGTTTACTCTCAAGAATCATTGACGTATTGCAGATGTATGTTTTTATACAACATTATTAATGCCAATACTGATTGCTCTACTTTTCTCCCTATTACATATTTTCTTGTGCATTACAATTTTCCCATGATATTATTAATTCTAAGTTTCTCTGTATTCATGTACATATTACTAAGATAATACATATATGTTGTAGTTGTGTGTGGTGTCTTGTTTACTTTGTTATTGAGTAACTAACTATAATAATCGGTATAATAGAGTCGAATTATCCGACGCCTACAAGTATCGGATTACACTATTGAATTTTATGATCCCGGTTAAGGGACGCCGACATTTTCAGACAAACTCGAAGCAGAAAATAAGGTTGCGCGTAAAGCGATGACACGACAAATAAACACGCGCGTAAAAAAGAAGTCGCGTAAATCCTCGCTTCTATGTTTGAAAGCGTCAAGTCAAACGGGTGATTAGACAATATTTATGTCGCGCCGTTAAAGTTCGCCGCTTCTCGCGCCAAAAAAGATTTTCCCGCGTGATGTGTTAAAATATTTAGTCGTTCGCGCGTGTGCTTTTATTATTTCGACAATTTTTTTTGTAACCCACTTTCAAGACCATCGAGTCAAATCGAAATACATATTATGGTTCCTGTGGAGATGTCGGAAATGCAACGCGCAAGGTTGCGGACATTCGCTTGGTGGTTGAACCGATAAAAAGAGGTAAAAAAAACAAAGACACAAAAGTAAAAACAAAACACGAGAATAAAAACACGAGAGCGCCACTCGACAAAGGGTCAACCAAAAGTACCATTTTTATGTTCCAAATCGATCTTATTTTCGACGCTTTTTGATAAAATATATCGCGATATTTGTCTCACTTTTTCTTTCTCTTGTTCCTTTTCCTCTTGTAATAGCGGAACATTCAATATATATATATATACAATATATATACGGTGCGCTTGCTCTTCAGAAATGTCGGAGAAGTCATGTCTATACATGCAATATGCAACAAGTATCTTTGTGTAAATCGGATACGCGATACTCTTTCGAGGTAGCTGTGCGCAAATACTTTATAAAGCATAGTCTCTTTAATAATGATCACGGTGTTCGCGCGTCTCTTTCCAAGCGCACGCACATTCACTGGTAGTGTGTATACGCGTACGTAAGTGCACGCGGTGTGCGTATATACGTAAATCAACTCATCAGCTGTTTGCAAATAAAACATTTTGTCGTCTTTACGGAGAAAACGCTCCGCGAAGTCGCACGCGTCCTCGAGACGATGGCGTTCCTCGACCCTGCGGAAATGAGGCTAACCGAGCGGTGCGACCTCCGGGACAAAACCTCCGGGGAAGATGGCGGGGGTTGATCGCCGCACGCGAGGGTTAGAAGGTTAGGTTAGGTTAGGGTTAGGGTTAAGTTAGGTTAGGGTTAGGTTAGGTTAGGTTAGGTTAGGTTATCGTTAAACCGGGGGATTCAGAGAGACGCACGGCACAATTTTCCAAGGGTAAACTCAAAAGGGACAAGATCTTACTCGTCTAGTGAGAGAACAAAAGAGAAACCGCGGTTTCTTCTTCCGTTTTCGTGCAAAAACGCACCGAGACCTGCTATCGAACGCGAGCATCGCCGGACTTTAGGTCGATAGCAATGGCGCCGCTGAACATGCAGGCGGAAAATCAATCTCGTGTACAACACACACAACGTGTATTTTGACGTGCCCACTCTTCGCTTCTTCTCTCTTGTGTGTGAAAATGAGCTTTGAATTCGGACGAAATGTTCGGCAGCACAAACATACAAAACGAGCAGTAAAATTCGATTTTTATGCGAAGACATCGAACGCTTTTACAAAAACTTTTACGTTAGCCAAATGAATCTTTGTAGATCAAATTTATCGAAACTACATCACAGATTTCTATTACGAGAATATTTGCGGCACGCAATATCGGAGTAGATAGAATAGAATAAAAAAAGGGTGTGAAGTAGTGTGAAAAAAAAGATAGAAGGCGCACGAGCGACAACGACATTACCGACGGAGACGGTCGGAAAAGCTGAGCCGCGAAACACGCACACACGCACTCAATGTGCATATATACATATATATATGTATATACATACATATATATATATATATGTTATACATACATATATATATATGTATATACATACATATACATATATATATATATATACATACGTACATATATATGTACATGTATGCATATACATATATATTACATACGCACTCGCACGCGTGTTTAAGGCGAGCAAAGTCGCGCGTAATCATGCGCGGCCGAATGACAGCACGCGGTTCGTCGGAATTGTTCACATTCCGTCGAAGAGCGGCGCGTTCCGTCGTCGGCGCTCGCGCGATGTTACTTTTATTGCGGATGGCTTACTTTTGATCACTCGGTCCGTCGTGGAGAGTTTCTGCGAGTTGTTGGAAGTCATGCTGTATATCTCAGAATATAAATGACGATTCGGACACTTTTTTCTCTTTCTTTCTCTCACTCTTTCGTTTTTCTTCTCTTCGTCTCTTCGCTCGGCAGCAGAATCGGCTTCTCGCGTTGTCCTTTTCCGTTCGAGAGCTCGTGTCCCACCGTGTCACTCCGCCCACACCGCTTCTTTTCCCGTTTTCTTCTCCTCTCTATATCACTGTTACGTATTTTCTTTTTGTCCTTTTTTTCTTTCTTTTTCTCCTTTTCCTCCTCCTCCTCCACCTCCTCCTTCTCCTCCTCGTCCTCCTTCACTTCCTCCCTGTTTTCGCGTGTTAACCCGCGCGAGATAGCGGGTTACCTCCCGCGTATACGGAGGGGTTGGATAGAAGGAGAGGGCGGTATTTTCACCTCGAGAGCTCGGCGCGGTCGCCACACACGCACACACACACACACGTACACACACGCGCGCACGGAAATACACCGCCGGGAGGGAGAAAGCGGACGTGTGGATGGCAGGGACGAGGGGAGGATGACGGAGAAGTGACGGAAGTTATCGCACGGAGCGGCACATCGGTGCCTAGGAATTGTTCATGGGTGTTCTTGACGGAGCCAACGGGAAATAAAGGGGTGAACGTCTGCTCTTCTTTTGGGACGATTTACGTCCTCCCCGTTTCCTTCTCAGGGCGGTCCCCTCCTCGCACCCTGGGGTGTAGGCGCGACCGTGTGCACTCGCACGCGAGAATATCGACGAGCGGTGCGCAGAGAATCCCCGTCGGATTGACGTGAGCTCGTTCACTCCGGAATCGCTGGACCACGCGCGAGCCGCACGAAACGTCGGCGGCGGCGACGATGGCCGATTTAAATGGCGAAAGGCAATAACTCAGTTGACAAAAGTATGACGAGCAACCGACGGATTGTGAAAGAGAACCTTCCTCGCGAAAACGCGACACCACCGAACCGCGATTACGGACAAGTAGTTCGCAAACGAGGTCGGTGACGATCGCAACAGCGCCGACGGCGACAGCGACAGCGACGGCGATGACGACGACGAGAACGATGTGGAGACGACAACGACGGCGGCGGCGGCGGCGGCGGCAGCGGCAGCCGCGAAAACGACGTGGACCAAGACAACACCGCAGCGACACGAAGCACAGTGACACGAAACCGTGACACCGACACACACGGTCGAGACACCACCGCCGCTAAATTTTATCTACAAGATGTCTGTCTCTCTCTCTGCTTCTCCGCGGCGCGCACACTGACGGCTCCTCCGCGGACAGAAGACAGCCGCGCAGCTCTTTACGCGCAGCAATCATTCGAGACAGCTGATTGGCTGCACCGCCACCAGCTGTCGCCACTAGCTGCCGCCACCCTCGCCAGCCGTCGATATTCGAAACAGCAGAGTAACGAAGGCGCCATCTTTTAGACGCATTTAAAACGACGATTTATCTTTTCTACGAATACGGTTCTAATCTTTGACTATATACTCGATTCAAATAGAGAAGAGAAACCTACTACGGAGAGGAGAAGAAAAGCGGACAAAGTGGGGATAGCGTTCCGCCGCTACTCAGTACTGTAAACATGTATGTATATATATATATGTATGTATGTATGTATGTATGTATGTATGTATGTATGTATGTATGTATGTATGTATGTATGTATGTATGTATGTATGTATGTATGT
>QVNV01027796.1:0-14671 GCA_014825455.1 Pseudomyrmex pallidus
CACGTGCGTGCGTGCGTGCGTGCGTGCGTGCGTGGCCGATAAATTAGAACGAACTGACGTATACGAAATGACGTTCAGATTATTCCCGGAGTGCATCGCGCGAACTGCAGGATACGATACACTCTCGCAAAGATACGATGCATGTTGTGTGGCACGGTTTCATGTACTGACGCGTCCTTGGACGCGCACGTGTCAAGCAATTGCGTGCGTCATGTTGCGCGAACATGCAGTTCACTGACGTGTCGAGATGGCGGCGTACGTACGTACGTGACGCTAAGTCACGTCGCACAAGGACCGAAGTGCTTTGCGCGTGTAAATTAAGATCGGAAGAGAGAAACTACCGCGAGTCGCGATAATAAATTCAAATTGACGCCGCGCGTCAACGCGATAGAATATTGTTCAGACGTACACGCGGGGGTAATTTTTTATATAATTAACATTTCGAGCATCTCGCAGCTTTATTCTTCGGCGTTCTCTTGTGACGGAAGCGTTTAAAAGTAATAATTTAAGACGCGCGCTCTACAAGAGTAACGTAACACGATTGTTCGAGAATTATCGCGACTCGGAGGTAATTGAAGTTGAATAATTTCAACGTGTATATCTCTCACCGTATCTCGCTCGTTCGCTCGTCGTCTGTTTAAATTAATTTCGTGTGGATTCCCCGCAAGAGAACCCTCCTCCGTCGCTCTCACGTTACTCCGCTCGCGCCGCGTACTTTTATTGAAAAGCGCATGAGAAAACGGAAAAGAAAGAGATGCGAAAGAAAGGCATCCGCAGATAGATCCTTCTTTATGGGAAAATGGATCTTGAGGAAGAACCGATAAATCTTCCTGTCGGTCAGAACGACGGCCGGATCGTTTATCTGGATTTAATCGGGCCGAACACCTGGCATGCTCGCGAATCCGAGATATTTTAATTTTGTCTTTCAGGTTTTACTGTCTTCGAGATGCTTGATTTATGAACGATCGGTATTTTCAAAGAGACGGAGGCCCCATATCCGCTCTGATTAAAGAACCGATCAACATTTTCTTCTGTTTTAACGCGCGAATTTCCCCGCGGACACATTAACGCGAGTTAATCCGAAAACAAACGTATATTCGATTAAAGAGAAAATTTGTGTATTATATAAAAATATAAAAAGAAAAGAAAAACGTTCTCTCGTAACATTATTTCAGTTTGTTCAATCTTTTTCTATCATATAAAAAACCATATTTTAAGCATTCGCTTTTGCTCCGTTACGATGTATAATAAAAACAAAAAAAGAAAAAAAAGTGCTGCTTGAATTGTTCACGTTAAAAGCGCCATGAATACGTAGGTACAGCGAAGTTTGCATATGAAGTAAAATTTCCATTTTCACATTTTGCCGTTCCAATTTTCTTTCCTCCAGGTGACATTTGTTAGATTCCAATAAACGCGGTTAATTGACGCCAAAAAAACTAGTTGTTTTTTGTTTTGCAGCCAATTATTTATTTATCAATTATTTATTTATCGATTATTTTTAACGCTCTATTAACGCGTGTGTGTGCGCGCGCGCGCGCACGTTATTTGCGCGGCGTAATTGATTCAAGTCGTCCGTTTTTTTATTTTATATATTTGACGAGAGATATGCATATGAAAAAATGAATCTTCGGACGATTCCAATTTCGGAACTGAGGATATTCCAATAAACCGTCAGTTGTGGATTAAACCTCATTCAATATCTTTAGAAAGAGAGAGAGAAAGAAAGAGTTCGTCGGATTCCGATAATCCTGGTCGGGTCACGACGATTTTAAGAGGCGCCGCCGCGAGCGGCAATAACGCCATGGAAATTTTCCGCCGTCGCATCGCCTTAAACCGCCGAGAAAAGCAACTATCACGTTCATTTGCCGGAATTGATCGAGACGCTGTTTTTACGACGCAGTCACTTCGCGGAGATAAATCTTATGAATATCAAAGAGAGAGAGAGATATATATATATACATATATATGGTTTTATCCTCCCGCGCGCCGCGAGAGAGGGAAGAAATAACGATCGGATCGCGTAAGCTCGACGTGCGGGGGTGACGCAGAAATCATTTGTCTGGATTAAGTCTCGCGCAAAGTTCCAACTCTTTTTCTCACACTCGCACATACTCCCTCCTCTCTCTTTCCATCGTCCCATTACATATATTACCATTTCTTTGCACGCATACGTACAATCTGAAGTATCACACGTTGCGAAAAGAAAAACGAATGATTTAGAAACAGCCCCGTGAACTCTTTTCACTGGGCAATAAAACGGATAACGTAACTATTGCGAAATAATTTCGCTTCGACGAGATTTACATAAAATATATGTAAACTTGTATAAAAATTTAGCGTTACAGATAATAATTTATTTAAAAATAAATATCTACAATTGTATTATTTTGCAATGCTAAAATACGGAGCTTTCCGAAACGTCTTTCACTGTTTTATACAATTTCTTCGCAGCATAAATATAGGCTCAAATGAGCCTAGCTCCTCGGTTTAATAACTGAATCTTTTATGTTGCGCTAATTCATTGGAGTTCCTCGTAACGTTTTACAGCGTTCATTAGAACGCGCAAGATGTTTATTCATTAAAAGCCGCCGCGTTGCTATCAGCTCGTACATAGTCTCCGACGTGCAACTGCACCGGAAAGGAAGGAGGGAGTTTTCTTTTTTTTTTTTTTTTTTTTTTTTTTTTTTTTTTATGTGGCCGGCGCGAGGCAAATGACATGCGCGAGGGTCTTTCTGAAGATATGCAACTTTCATCATCCGTATCACGAAGTTTACTAACAATTACCCCGAAGCCGATAACAACGTAATCCCGTAATGGATGCGAGAACCTACTGCCGGCAGGCAGCAGCGGCCGGGAAGGGTCGAAATTGCGACTACGGTAAAAATGCAAATCGTCTACGCCGGGGATCTGCGGCCGGTCGCAACAGGTACACAACGTACTACCGCGATTTATAATCATATTTACGCGCGTTCGTATACACGCGATCTCGAAAATGTTTGTAATTTCGCGTTGCGCGGGTTTCTGTTCCTCGAAAATTGTCGCGCGATTCCGCCTTCCCCGCTGCATTCGGGTTCGGCGCGCGGCCCGATATCAAACGATTTCATACTTCCCACGTTGAAATTTAAGATTTATAGCGCGGAATTACAACAGGGGTTCTCGCAGGAGCTCACGGCGCGGTTCGATGGATATTTTTGAAAAGTTTGCATTTTAAGTTCACGGAACACGTAGACAAAACCCTTTAAGAATAATTTTTATTGGATATATATTATATTTACACATGTGTCGATACTGATTGGCAAAAAGCGAACGCAGCAAATAATATTGCGATCGCAAAAGCCGGAGTTTGAGAGTCACTGCGTGTTATAGGCTGACATCGCGGAGGAATAGCTTTTGTAAGTAATTACGTAAATTCGCGAGGATAATAACGACGTACTTCGAGATCGCAGTCACGAATACGAGTCAATCATCCGCAATTGGCTTAATCAAGCGCCTTTTCGAGGAGCACGAATTCCGGATTATTTTGTCAGAACGAATTTGATCTCGTCGTTTCCGAGAAACCGATAAACCGACGCGATCGAGAAGTCGCGATAAGTTCGCGATATCTCATTTACTTTACGCCTATTGCAGGTTTTTTTTTTTTTTTTTTTTTTTATTTTCCGTGTTTTTCGACGAGAATAATATCTCGCCAATCTCTCGCGCATCGATAAATTGAGACCCATTTCTGACGATGTAAATTCTTAAGTCCAATGTAACTTGATCGCGGGGATCGAAATATACAGAGAGATATTCCTCTCCTCTAATTTACATACGTCCCTAATATTCCTCTCACTTTCCTCTCTCTTTCTCTATCCGATTCTCCAAACCGACTCTCGCCCGCATTCTCTTCACTTCCCGGCTTCTGCGCGCGGTTTCCGCCATGTGTGTATCTCGAATATAAGTGCGAGCGGTCGGAAAGAGAGCGCAAGAGACAGCTGAGAGAGAGAAAGCGAGAGAGAGAGAGAGAGATAGAATATTTGCATATATGTGCCAGGTCTACGGTTGCACATCCCGGTGGAATTGCATCCGAGAACACGGTATGTACACACATTCGAAACGCACCTACCTCACTGCACACGTACGTACCTACACATATCCGGAGCTCCTAAGGCGAAGCTATGCTAATTCATATGAATATGCATCGATGACTCGAGACCCGCCGCCGTCGCCGTCGCCGCCGCCGCCGTCGCCGTCGCCGCCGCCGCCGTCGTCGTCGTCGTCGTCGTCGTCGCGGCGAAAATAATTCCGCGGATTTATCGACTCGAAATCTCGGTGGGTAAGCCATGCCACCGTGTGTGTGTGTGTGTGAGTATATATAGCGCGACACACTGCGCACAGGGACTCCAGGGACGCTTTCCCATCGATGCATTTTTACATCTTTCCATCGCGCGACATGCAGCGCGCGATTTCTCGCGGTAGACATTTCCGCATCGATGCGCGAATGTTCGATTTTTGGAAACCCATCGTCGAAGGATGCCCTTCTTCGCGCGCGAGCAAAACCCCGCATTCGTGCGGAAACGTTTTCTGAGAAAATTCACCTTTCTCCCTCCCCCCCTAAATCCCGCATCGCGTACATATATCTGATCAACGGCAGTCGTGGCGCACATCACGTAGTTTCGGAACGCGACATTTCTTGGAAAACTGTCGCAGCCGCGTGATAAAAAAAACGCCGCGATCATACCCCGCGACATAGATCGTCTTTTATTCTCGGAAAATCAAGACGTCGTCGTCGCGCGATAGGCGTTTTGTTAACGTTACAAAATATTAGCCAGAGAAGTGTTTAAATTTTTCAATTGTTGCCAGACTGCTCTTTTTCCAACGAGTTCAAGAGCCGGTTAACAGTCGCGATGTAATTTTCGCAAAAAAAAAAAAAAAGACATTAACGAGTTAATAAATAATGAACAAAAATCGTTTGAGGAAAAGCGACATTTGTCGCTCGATGAGTAGTTTGCTCAACGTATCGTCCGGCCAATATTAGCTCGACGTATAAAGAACATAATCATCCGTCTCGCAAATGGATCTCGGGGACGACCGACGGAAGTTAAGCACATCTCGTCGTGAAAGGAGCCTCGAAAATTCAAAACGTCGGGTCTCGCTTTGTCGAGAAAAATGGGCGTGCGAGGGAAACGAGTGGAAATTATAAAGAAGTCATTTTTTAAAAAGATTCTTAAATCTCCCTTTCTCTCTTTCTCCCGCAACAAGAGATACACACACGGTGTGTCTCGTCTTTCGTGCTCGATGCGTCGCGACACGGCCGCACGGATAACCGCGTTCATCCGTCAGCGATTAATTCGCGCGAGGCGCCAGCAACACACACGCGAACACATCGGGAGGAAACGATATATATACCCGCCGCGGTTTCACGGCTATTAGCTGTGAGAAGCACACGAGCCGCGCGCGCGCGCGCGCGCGCCCGACTGATCTGATTATTGCAGGATGTCCGAAACAAGCGGCCGCGAAAGTGCGAATCGCTCCGCGCGGGGCTTGATGACGGGCCGACGGTTGTGCATGCAGAGATGAGGGTGAGAAACGCGCGTCACAGGGAAGAGGGGGACTCGGGTTGTGATGGCGGTGATGTTCCCCTGTTGAACAGCGGCAAATCCTTGCTCGCGTGACGATCGATTTCGTGTCGTCCGAAACCGGCCTCATGCCGATTTTATCACTGGTACCGCGCGCGTCTGTATATAGTAGCGTGACGCGCCACGCGAAATCGCACATCCGCTGTAATCATCAAAGTTCTAGGGGAGAGGGGATCGAGCGCCGTCCATGTGAGACAAGGTTTATCCGAAGTGCGTCTATCGATGAAATTACCCCCGGAAATTGGCGTTCTCTTCGATTAACTGCTTTGATTCCGGACGCGTGAAAGCGTGTCATGTCGCCGTCACGCACTCGGAACGTGTACGCGTGATAAGCAGACTTTGCGGGTTTCCGAGATTAGCTCTGTGCGCCAACACACGGGGCGTGGGGGGACGTGCGCGCGCATCTCGATCCTTTCGTAACGATAAAAAAAAAAACAAAAAAACAAAATAAAACCAAAATGGAGACTTCGCGACAAACAGCTTTGATTACACGAAAAACGCAAATTGACGAAGCAATTCTGTGGCAATTTCGACGTCGACTGTAAGGGAATAACGCGCGCGCGCGCGCGCGCGGGATGAATTCGAGTCGAGTTTTTGATGAAAACGCCCGCGATCGTTCGCGATTTCTTTCTCGACGCTATCGACAAATCAGCGATATCAAATCCCGACGCGTGCCCCCTCCCCCTCTCCCGATGTGTTTTCGTACAACGCTCGCTTTTAGCGGGCGAAGCATCGCGTTTCGTGTTTTTTTTTTTTTTTTTTTTTNNTAAAGCTCTTAACGCGCGGCCACGCGCTCACATGTCGTATTTTTTTTACACGATTATATATACGTGCACACAAAGTCGCGCGGGAAGACGAGAAGGGACGAGAGAGTTAGACGAGGATTTACGGTGGCTGATGATCGTCCGCAAAACACGCCGGCGATTCTATGAGCCGGTCTCTCCCCTTCCCCTTCCTTTCGCGAAGGGCTTAAAAAGTTTTCCCGACGGCCTCGGAGAGCGCAGCAGCACGCACACTTGGCGAATAAATACTGATAACTCCGCGCGGCAGGGGGATGACTTCAGGGGAAAATACGAACGCGCGGCACACGCCGATATTGCTTTTTCAGACTTCTCTCGTCCGTTCTCTGATCCGCGAGAACTTCTTAATATCGGGCGCGTGATCATTGTGCGTTTTTTTCCTGTGCAAGGATTTATATTGTTCGAAAATAATGTCAGGGCAAATGCACTCCCGTCCAGAACTTAATGCGCTTATCATTTCTATTCAACGTTGCCGAGCTCTGACAGATTTGAGATTAAATCGCGTGTGTATAAAGCGATCCCGCTTTATAAATCCAGTTTAATAAATTAAGGTGATGAAAGAAATATAGTAGGAGTCGAGACACAGGTGGTTTTGACTTTTTTTAAGAACTGTCGTAGTCAAGTCCCGTAATAATTGAGTTAAAATTTTATCTGACACGCGTTTGACTGCTTCAACTTCAGCTTTTTTGACGCGTTTATATTGTAGCGAGTCTTCGTCTGCTAAATTACTATCAACGTGCATCTAAAAAAAAATCGAATTTTACGGTCAAAAACCGTTTGCAATCTTTATGCAAGAAACACATACATTTGCACAAAGTTCTTTCTTTCGACATGAGGTTTGGGACATGTATGAAAAATGAAAAAGTTTTTGATCTCGTTCTTGATCGTAAAATAAAATTTTACAAATTTTTTCGCTGTTTACTCTCACGAAAAATTCCGAGAAAATCGTTGCTGGAAGCTCGGTAGTTCCAGACTCTTAACATAATTCGTATAGGACTCATGTTTTCACGCAGAAAAAAGGCGGGATAAAAATAATACAGTTGTTTGAAAAAATGTGTAATGGTGGATTAAGAACTTAGGAATCTGTAGTAAAACTATAAAGAGATCTTTCAACGCAACCGAAAAAAAAGTCAATAATCAAACGACGAATTTTAGGATTATGAAGATGATACGACAACAGAGCAATCAGCTCGGCAATTAATTGTTCATTGTTTAGTTGCTTTCAAAATAGAAAGCAACAGAAATGTAAATAAATACTAATAACAAAGTAAAAATTAGAAAATTTTGAAAGTTAAGTAAGGTGGGTGCCATCTTGCTCCCCTTCCCTATCTAATTAAGCCTCAAACCTCCTTAAGCGGATGATTTATGACGTACTTATTTAATTATATGTTTGTAAAATATACGTATAATGCGTAGTACACAGTATTTAGCGGATGATTTATGACGTACTTATTTAATTACATGTTTGTGAAATATGTAAAATTTGTAGTACAGTTATTTGCAAAAACAGCACCACTTTAACCCGAAGTAGAAATCGTAACTCTTGCGCGATTCTTTCGTGTGCACACGCCCAAGAGACGACGTGCATGTATTCCGCCTACGTAGACACATACACAACGCCCACCGCAATACCTCTATCATAATCGTATATTAACCCACAATGTTATCTGGAAACGTCACGATAACGTTATATGCGTTTCAAGTTTCAACTTAAAGGCGCGTTTTCTGCTGCCGCGATAGCACGTTTCCACTCCCCGTATAAAGAGTATAACACGCGACGTATTTCGTCTGTCTCGTGTAACAAGGGGCGGAATTTTCCTCTGGGGTTAAAGTGGTAGACGGGAAAAACGAGTTTTTCGTTGTCTCTTCTCCCGCTTGCGAAACGGCCACCGCCAGGCCAGTTGGTAGAAAATTAATTGCGATAATTCCGCGAGAAATAACTTGTTGATGTATTTGCGCGAAAACAATTTTCGTTCTCTAAATAAAAATAGGCTGCTTAACAGCTCAGTAATAACCCGACATTCTCTCTCTCTCTCTTTCGATCGGAATTAACAATCGAAAATATCACGCCGTAACAAATCCTCCATCGAGCGCAACCGAAAACGATAATCGCTTCGCGTACATAAAGCCGCCCGCTTTATTACGTAGCGCCGCTATCGCGAAAGAAAAAAAATAGGAAAAAAAAAACAAAACAAACCGCGAGAACTCCGATAATCTCTCTCGGTACTTTTTCGCGCGTGCGTTTCCAAAAATTATTCCGACGAGAAGTTGATTATTTTATTGAAACTCTATAAATTCCGCATTCTTCTCGCTTACGTGCGCCCGCCGGGCACACATGAGTAATGGAGTCCCGCTAATCCCGGGAATACGGGGAAAACAAAAACCAAAAAAGAGGGCTAGATTACACACATACACGCCGAGAACGCATGCGAAAATTGATTTCGATGTCGCGCGCTTGCGCGCGCGTGCGATAGCGCACCGCGATGTATGCACACGTCAAACAAAGCACGAAAAATAGAATTTCGCCCGTAGCTGCTGTCGTTCATTGAGAACATCCGTGTCCTGTCTAGGTTTCGCCGCCGGAGTTATTTGTACGAAGAATTTAACCGATGGCGGCGAGTATAGAGAGGGAAAAACCTTTCGTCGGGTGGGGAAAATTAAATTGATTTACCAATTTTCGAGAGAGCCGGGGATTTTGGTCTGGTTTTTCTTTTTTTTTTTTTTTTTAGCAGCTTTGTTTTTCTTCGTGCGGCTATTTATTAGCGCAAAATAAATACAGATGATGCGCGACCAGACGCGACCTTATTTATTCCCTCTCTGTTTTTTTTCTTTTGCGACGATCCCATCGAAATCATCGCCGCGGTCTTCTTCCTCTCGCTTCGTTTTCGCGCAAGACGTCTGCTTGACGAGTTTCTGCGCGCTGCAAAGAGCACGCGCACGGACATTTTATGGGGAAGTTTTTTTTTTTATCAGACGCTCGCGCGAGTTGTCTGATTGTGAAGAAGATTTTCAACGAGATTCCGCGGGCTGCGAAATATTTTCGGCAAGATCGCGTTAGCTTCTCTTCCGCGCGCAGAGATCGATGAAAAAGATACGCGCTACCGTTCTGTAAATGTCACGTAAGGTACATAAAATCTACTCTCGCGCGTCTCGAATAACATATGTATCTTCTCTCCCTCTCTCTCCCACGTGGTATTCGATCGTATTTCCGTTCGATCGAAATTGCAATCCACGAGCGAAAATCTAGGAAGATCAAAAGAGAGAAAGAGCGTACGAGGTCATAAATATATTCCCGCGTTGATAACGCGAATATCTTTCCACCTTAGTGCGAAAACCGCGGATTGTGCGTCTGGCTCTCTATTACTCGCGCAAATAGCCGTCGGACGAGCGCGATCGAGCGAATACGCGTCAGCGGGATTTTGACAGCGCGCGAAATAAATGTTTCGGGAAGTGACGGGCATTCATCAAGGGAACGAAAAAAAAAAAAAAAACCAACTCTCGAGGACCGCGATATCGCGGAGAATATATCTCGTCTCGTTCGCGAGACGTCAAAGGTGTGTTTCGCGCGGGCGCGATTGTCGGAAAGGCGATCAATGAATCGGTAATAACGGTCATAAATCGCCGCGGCAATCCGCACACCTGTGAACAACACCCCTTGTAATAATAATCGATCGACAGACGCGCAAATTCCATGAAGAAAAGTACATTATTACCGCACCGTGTATCGTCGCGCGAATATATACAATGTGTACAATATAATCGCCTGCCGGCGACGAGTCCGCGTGCCGTCGAATTAAACCAGATACGTGCCGGAAATTCCTGACGCGCAATAACAAGAGAGGGAAAAAGATTTTCCAACGCGTCGCGTCGTCGCTCCGCCGCCGACGTGAACGCGCGCGCGCGGTGTGTGTTGCGTTATGTGGCGAAAGCAATCTTTCGAAGAATCACCGGGGAGAAAAAAACTCGTTCTCAAGGCGTCGGTGGCGGCGGCGGCGGCGACGTATACGAGCAACAAACTGTCAATACCTCTCGCGTCCTGCCTTTCCGATATTTATACTTCTCCTTGCGCGCTCTCCCGCTTCCACAAAACCTCTCGCGCGCGAATTGATCGATTCGAATTTTTCTTTGCGATGAACATTCTTCCCGCTCTTCAGAGAACTCTCGAACCTAACGAAATATTTCTATTTTTCTGATTGCAGGTGAGTGTGTTGATCAACTGCCAGCCGGACTGGTCGGCGGCGAGTTGCAGCCTTCAAAAGGATAAGTCCGACGTTTGACTCTTTTTTTTTTTTTTTGTTTTTTTATTTTTTTCGTCGTCTGTGCGCGTCCGCCATGTGTGTTTGCGTTTCGTGAGAGGCGGAATCAAATGATCAAGGTCCCGGTTCCAACCCTTCTCGACTTTGACGATCCATATGCCCGTGGATAAACGCGTTATTTATATTTACGCTGCAATCAGCGGACAGGCCAGTACACTGGGCTGTTTTTTTTTTTTTGTTTTTGCGGAATGCACTCCGCGCTTCTCGATTCCCGCTTTGCTCAAACAGATCCATTTCGATGTGGCGGCGGCGGCGGCGGGAACCGTTCGTTTCCCCGGGGCCAATATTTCTCGCCGAGTCGAGCGAATAATTTCATTATCGCATAATTATCCTTTTTGACAGGTATTTTGCGATACATATTCAGGCGAATTGCGTAAATTCTTAATATTCTGCAGCTTGGCAGTCAGTTTGATGAAATTCCCGACATTTTTGTCTGTAATTTTCGATTCTATTGTATTTCGACCCCTCCCCTCCCCCTCTCACCCCCCCTCCCCCGCGAGCCCGATACCACGCATTCGCGGGGCGAATAAGTGAAATTGAAACGCGCGAACACAGCGCGGGAACGACGCTGTGAAAATTCTTCGTCGTCGTCGCGATTATTTTTAGACAACGATTCGTATAGAAAAAAAATTCAGAAACAATTTTTGTTATTTTATTGTTTTTTTTATAAACCGCAGAATACGCGCGTGTGCGGAAACCCACAAAATTTAATAAACGACATTCCGACAACGTGCATATTATATAGTTTTCCCACATACGTGACGTCTATTTCTATATATTTCCCGCGCTACGGCGCGGCGGCGGATTAAATTGTCCGTTTGAAATTTCCTAATTACATAGATCCATATTGGTTCATGCAGAGGAGAAGATTTAATCAGAGCGCGCGAATTTGTCGCCCCAGAAAGCAATCCGGCTCGATTGCAGCGCGCGCCTTTCTCATTTAAACACACACAAGGGAGGAGGAGGAGGAGGAGGAGGAGGAGGAGGAAGAGGAGGAGGAGGAGGACGATCTTGCAAGTGCGCGCGGATCCGCGGCAAAGGCGGCGCGCGCGGCTGGTTGATACACTTACCACCATATTCGGGCTAATCTGCAAACAAGTATGCTCGGCAAATCCGGATATAGACACAGCTGATAGATTAGTTAGTTAAGCTATGTCAAACAGGAATACCAAAGTAAGCTTGTATAGATTTAGTATGGTTGGCGTTACACACCTGCAACGCGCGTTTGTGCACGCCGCGTTCGCCACGCGCCGCGGCACGGAACGGCAAATATTGTTCCGCGCGCTCGGAAATTCTCCAAAAGGCTAACGAGATGTCGGTCGAGGCCCGCTCGTATTTATGAATGATGAATGTCAGTTTACATTTTGGCGGCAAGATATCGGCGGGATCCCCGCGGTCGTTGAAATTCGATCAATCAATCGATCGATCGATCGATCGATCGTCGAAAGCTCCGAGACCGAAATCTATACGAGTCTTGCGAGGAAACGATACGCGCGAAATGTGAAACACACAAAGTGAAACGAAAGTCGATCGATTACGCGCGCGCGCGCGCTTGAATCTCCTTAACAGTAAACGATCAATCACGTTTAAAACGCGTGGCAAACCGCTTGTCGAAAGAAATCGAGTTTCCCCTCCCTCTCTCTCTCTCTCTCTCTCTCGACACGTAAGTACCTTAAGACGTGTACTAGTGAGCTCTGTCAATTAAGTGCTTTTACTGCCGCTTTTTGGCCTTCGGGCCTCGTACTTTTTTGCAGAAGAGATCAGGCTAAGCAATACAGCTTATTTCTAACATAATCCTGCCTCTTTCTGGACTTCTTGTGTGGCTTTCGCCTGCTTTTCGGATTTGGAATATACTTGCCGATCTTCTGGAAGACGCGACGGTTACCTGCCTATTTCACTGGTGCGCCTGCGTTTACTCTGGAGAGGGGAGAGCCTTTTCGGCTCGCGTGGGCCTGTGGCTGTTCAAAGCGACAAAATTCCACTTCATCTTTACAATCTGCGGTAGGTTCGTGCGGATTTCCTGCTGGTGTCATTATGAATGCGTCAAGAGTAAACACTATGCGGCGTTCAATAAATGAGCATGTTAATGCTGTCTTTAAGTTACTTCTAACCAGCAAGGAAGCAGCGGAAAAAAGAAATCAAATAGAGTCTGCTCTGAGATCCTGTAAGGAAGCGTTTTTTGAATTGTCTACCATGTACCTCTGCTTATTAGAAGAAAAGAAAAATGACCTGCTATCTTCTGACACAATCAAAAGCATGATTTCTCAGGCCTTAACTCAATTCAAAACGGAATCTCTGTGTGATCCTGTGAAAGGATTTTCCGACTCTCATCGCTCTTATTCGGAGGTTGCGAGTTCGACTGCCCCGAAAGTCAAGGTTGCGAAGGGCTCTTCTATTGCTGTTAGAAAATCGACAAATCTGCTCATTGTACCTAAAAAAGACATACAGGACAAATATGACACATCTAAAGACACCATGGAAGCATTTCAGAAGATTATCAAGCCGGCGGACTATAATCTAAAAGTAAATAAAATCAAGACTGTTCGCAACAAAGGGATACGAGTTGAAGCACTGACTGGAGACTTCGATAAACTCAAAAAATCTAGAGAATTAGTTGATGCTGGCCTTGAAGTTGAACAGATGACCAAGATTAAGCCAAGGATGATTTTATACAATGTTCCAATGGGACTGACCAAAGAGGAAATAAAGTCTGACTTAATCGCTCTCAATCTCGATAAGCAGACAGACACTGACGTTAACATAATATATGTCTTTCCTCCGAAGAATAAAAAATCTTCTGTCAGTTGTGTTATTGAAGTTTCTCCGTCGATACGTTCTAAGTTGTTAAATGGCTCGATTGCATATATTAATTATTCAGCTTGCAAGATCGAAGACTACATTAGAGTTTTGCAGTGTTACAAATGCCTCGCCTTTGGTCACCTTTCAAAGAATTGTACTGCTGCTCCTCTTTGTGGCCACTGCGCCGGCGCGCACGAGATGAAGAATTGTCCAAACAGAAATAATTCGGCTGCATGTGGCAATTGTAAACGATGGCTGCACGAGGAACTCGCTCACTCTGCGTTAGACGGCAAATCCTGTTTGATCTTAAAGAATCGACTACAAGAGAAAATTAATAACACAAATTATGGATAATACAACCGTAGACTTCATTAAAATTTGTCATGTTAATTGCCAATCGTTGATGGCTCACATAGATGAATTCAGAACTTTCTTTTTAAATACTCATTATCATGTTATTTGTTTGTCAGAGACTTGGTTGAAGCCCGCTATTACTGATCAAATGGTATTTCTTCCTGGATATCAGCTATTTAGATGCGATCGTATTGGTAAGGGCGGAGGAGGCGTGGCTCTTTTTGTTGCTGACTTTTTGAAGACCAGGATCTGAGTTTTTGTTGGCTGAAATTCTATCTAATAGCGACAAGTTCCTTCTGGCTGTTGTATACAGACCACCTCACTGTGGATATCTGGAAGATTTCTTCAATATTTTTACGGATCTCTCCACCGCTTACAGGCATGCAATAATTTTTGGAGATTTCAATGCCAATCTGCTTTCAAGAACATACGACTCTGAGCAGATCATTAACTTTGTGTCCGCTTCCGCACTACATTTGGTATCATATAAGTCCACACATCATACTGCTACTTCTGATACTCTTCTCAATTTATGCATTGTTGATGACAATGACAAGCTCATATCCTTCGATCAAAAAGATGTCAACTTTTTATCATCCCATGATTTGATTGACATAACTTATAATATTAAAGTTAATAGACGGAATGCTAGAACTATTACAGTGAGAGATTTTAGCTGTTTTGACAAGGATGCATTTTTGAGTGAGCTTTCTAGTTATGACTGGAGTGAGCTGTTAAATTCTAACGACATCGATGAGAAAACTACTATGCTCTATGACTTCCTCAT
>QVNV01027797.1:0-23582 GCA_014825455.1 Pseudomyrmex pallidus
CGAGTGTGTATCATAGGATTTTAGAAAAGGTTGCAGACACGCATAAGCAGAGTGCGCTGCTCCTGTGACACTGTACTTCACTGCGTGTCGCACTGGTGTGTGTGTGTGTGTTGCCGGCCGGCGAGTCGCGTTTTATGCTAACGGAGCGAGCAGTATGCGCTCCGGCCGAAGAGCGTAAGTAAAGGGAGTTCGTTCGACGATCCGTCAGTAGGAATCGAGATTTCATGTGATTCGGATGTGTCGTTAAAGAGCCAGAGAGTTGTCAGTCGGCACGTGTTTTCGCGCAACATCACACACACGCGAGTGTGTATTACAACACCGCAAGCACAGCACGTGTATTAGTGCGGCGACTGGTGCCGGTGGTAAAAGGAGAAAGACTCGCGGACAAAGAGAACATTGCGACGTTTACAACGACGACGTCACGATGATCGTCACGTTGCTTTCGAGGAAAAGGTCGCTGACAGGATAAACTCCGAAAGGACAGCGTATTGTCAGCGAGGACAGGACACGCGTTCACGGTGCGATAAGGTTATGAGGAGGAAGCCGAAAAGCCTAACGCCGAGTGCATACGTGCAGGATCCGCGCCCACCCAGGACGCTCTTCTTTTAGAAGTTATCGCGAACGAAAAGGTAAATAATTCAAACTGAGTTTAAAATGGTGCGCGTGCTTGCACGTTAAAAAAGTAACTTCAGTCTTGAATTTTCTCTTTTATTTTGATGAGAAAGATTCATAATTGTTTTCTTTATTTATTTTTTTTTTTTTTTACTACTTATGCCAAACCTTTTTTTCTCCCTTTTCCCCCTCCTCGCCAACTATCTCGAGTTTATATCCGAACGGATGACCCGGATAAGCGCGCTTAAACGTTGAACTCGCGGCGAGAATGCAGAGTTTTTTGACTTCGCCGAGGCGAACAAGCCGGTCGCGTGCGACAGCGAACGCGTGGAGAAGCAGGGCCGGTCAATATATATCACAAGGCCCACTTCTATATAAACGCTTGCAAGAAGCGAGCAAGATTTAGGGAACCGAACGTGGCTTTCTCCAAACCATTAAAAGAGCCGAAGTTTAAAATAAAAAAAAAAAAAGAGAGAGACTTGGCCTTCATTCGTAAAAGCAAAACTCTATCTTTGAACGAGCGAAAGGAAGCCAGTGTAGAAAATGACGGACGACCTTCAATTGTAGAAAGCTGAGCAACAACACAAGCTAGTTCGCATAAAAAAAAAAAAAAAAAAAAAAAAAAAAAAAAAAATCGGAAGACAAAACTCTGACTTGAGATCTCGCGTGTGTGTCTCACTTTATATATAATAAACATCACAATTCGCGTCCATGTGTCTCGACGCGGCATAAAGAAACTCTCATCCATGTTAGATTTGTTTCTAACGAAGATTAAATGGATGTTTTGTTCACCTTTCGCGAACTTCATTCGCGTTCGATACAAAGTTTCTCTCCGTTGCAATCATTTATATCGCACATAGCGTCAAATCGATTTTATTCAGAAATAGTATTTCGATATTGTGGACTCCCATTTCTTTTATCTTTTTTTTTTTTTTAATCTATATTTTCGTCGACAAGTTAAGATTCACCAAAAAAATTTATTACGAAGATTCTAGAGATGTGATACAAGTATTTTCTGTATTTAGGTTCGCACACACATCTAAATTCAGAATAAAAAACTTTATCAGAAAGAAGATCTCTGGATATACCGTGGCTCTGTTTATAGCAAATCAATTTCGATCACAATTGAAACCCCGAAGTTCATATCAAAAGGTTAGTCGATTTTTTTTTCAGAATGCATATAACTTTATCAAAGATTATTGTTGTTACAATATATACGGTCATAAGTGCATGTTATACAATACGCAGGGATTTGATCGGTTTGAAGCCATCACTGGAAATTTCGCGGCAGAATCGCGATCTTTATCTCACTCGGTGATGCTACAGGAAGCAAAAAGCGACTGATGCGGCAGCTACAAATACGACGATGACCGCAAACAGAGAGATTTCGTTGAGTTCCCCGAACATCTGAAAATAACGAACAGCACAGCGACACATTTCATTGTCACTTTTCCCAGAAGAAAGAACAGAGAGAGAGAGAGATAATGTAACTGGTTTATTATCGCAAAACGTTAGAAACATCTTGTTGGAATTTAAAATAACGGTGATTTTTTTACGGTATCCTGTTGATTAAAAAAGAAAAAGGTCGATTATTGCTGCATTCCGGACAATCAGCTGATTTAAAAGACATTTGAAAGCTAATCAAGAAATATTAGGCGCCTGTCAGACAAACGTTGTTTGTCTGGGAAGACAGTGCAAGTTTTTTCTTCGGACACAGTAAAGATTTTCGAATTTTTTTTCTCACACTTTCTTTCTTTCTCTTTCTTTCTCTTCTGTAATTTATGCACATAAGTCGGTATACTGTAATATACCGGTTGTCGCGCACATATATTTTAATCGGAATAATATGCGCGTTCACATTCGAGCCCGTTTGAAACTGGTTTGCAGATGCGAGCCGAGCTCGACATAATAGCCGGCCTATAAGAATGCGCTCTCAAATAGTTTTAATAAAAAGTTAATTAAATGCGGATCCGCACCGTATTCGAATCCGGATTTGAACCAGTTTAAACCACTCTTTAGCGGATTCGGTTATATCACATTGAGACCCTTCTTCGCATACATCCACAGAACAGTTGGGCGTATTAAACTTTCAATTTTTCGGGTTATTGAAGAACTGACATTTAATTAAAAAAAAAAAAAAAACAGTACTTATTATTCAATAATTATTTTTGGCAACAAAATTAATGTCCTTCAATCTTGCGCAAGGATCTTTTTGGGGGGAGAGTTTTATAAAGAAATGTCCGAGGACATTAATTATTCTTCGCGCGGCGCGTCAAAACGCACGAGATAACGTTTTGAAAATCGTCGCTATTTGAAAATCGCGGAATTGCATCTTGGATATACTCGAGCGTATGGTACGACAATAGGGGATCTTAACAATTTGCATATTTTATGAATAATTGTCCGTTCATTACGGAAGAACTGCTAATTTTACATCTCATGAAAGAATCACATTCAATGATCCGGTTTCCCGAATGAATAACTCATCTGCCGGCTATGACGCCTCTAGAGAATGGCTAAACGAGTCTGTCTGTCGTTGCGAATCTGAGATATCGCGAATTCCCCGAAGAATCGTACATTCCCGAGATATCTCATTCTCGTACAGTACGTCGCAAAAAAAAAAAGAAAAAAAACTAGGCGACATTTATTTCATTTACCGCGCGAACTTCGTTTTCCGCGCGTTTCCGTCGCCAAGATCAGAAGGTTCGTCTGCGTAACGCGGCAATAAACGTTGGTGCAATAAACGCTGAATAAATCGACTAACTAACTACCGACGACTTATCTTGCTGCGTGCATCTCGCGGACGCCTCTCGACGATGGCCTTTAAAACATAACGACGCTCCTAACAATAATTCCGCATCCGTTCGCCGTTCGACCGTGCGCGTCCGACCGTCAATAAAAAAGGCGCCATCGATCTCGCGCGCGCAGAAAACGTTTCGAGGATCGGCGTATTGTTTGCTTAGCTGTTAATTAAAGATATGGCCGATCGTTTTCAAGCGCGAGATGCAAATAATCGCGCGAAGGGCACAATGAATGAGATTGCACTGATGTTCTTCAACGTCGGCTTTTAGCGAAACACACGCGCGCGCTCAATTCATCACATGAAAATGTCATCGGCAATCTGATGAATTAATTAGCCACTCGAATGTGTGTGCAACGCGTCGTCGAGTGCGTTTTTATATGTACCGGATCAATGTTACCAGTCGATATTGCACATCGTGACAGTACGCAATTTTTCGAAGCGAATATGTCGTTTCATATAAAAGGATATAACTAGACGCGAACAAACAGAATCGATCTAAAGAGTAGGTAAGCAATATGATTAATTATGTAGTACCTATAAGCAATAAAATTAATTGCATCGATCAAGTTGGATATCGATCCGTGTTACAATTTATTTTTATCGAATCGTCTTTTCGCGATTTGTTCCGCAATATAAAACCTTTTTTTTGTCTCTGGCAAGTTTATTTATTCTAATGAGATGAAATTATTATTATACATGTATGTGTGTATTTTGTATAAAACGTAACTATATTGTTCGCGTTCGAACGAAGATCTTTCGGAAAATTTATGCGCTTTCAAAACAAATTTGTATTATTCATGGGATTACGTTCAAGTGTTTAGAAGAGAGTTCAGAGAAAGCGCGGATCCTCTCGGTGTAATTAAGGACGTGATGAGAAACTAGTAGATTTAAAAAAAAAGACGAAGCGCATCGAAGCGCAATTAGTTTCTCTTGAACTCGTGCATTAACCCACCCCGGGAACCAGAGATAATCGCGATGAGACGTTACGTGGTCAGAGGTAATCCTCATAATTGGTACACCCACGTACAGCGCTCGTTATTTAATTGACGCGATCGGTAGACAAGGCCAACCAAGTCTCCACCACCTTGTGACCTCTCACCTTGAACTCTCTCGAGTTTCTTGTCTCGAACCTCCCACAAGCTTCTCATAAAATACTTCGCCTAAAAAAAGAGAGATTTTCTTTTTCTTCGTCCGGGTGACATGTAAAGATAAAGAAAAAAAAGATAAACCTCAGGGATGTATTGTTGACCGTGCAAGTTCCATCTCCTTAATGGAGTAACAAGTACATTTTGTCGATAATATGTTGCATTGTGTTTCAAAAGATTAACCATCAAAAATATTAACCTTTAAAGTGATTTTCGCGATATATTGTTGTCTCTTTCCAATAACAACTTCGCGTCATGTGTTTCCAAGGATAATTTTATCTTAAAATCAAACTCTTGTCGCGACTAGAACATTAAATTCACCGTGTGGTCAGAATTCCATTATCCGTTATCTCGTAATTGAACATTTCTGTATAAAATATCATCCGTTATATTTTTCTACATCAAATTTCAAATTATTTTAATCAAGTACGTACAGATGTAACGCGTTAAATGAAGCGACATTTGGATTTTTATTTCAAGAAAAGAAAATAACAAATGTATGTAATTGAACAATCAAATTTTGTCAGCAGGTCTTATCGGCCATTCGCTTTGACGAATCGATAAATTCTCGAAGAGGAAACCGAAGAGAGAAATTGGATTGCCGTTTGATCGGTCATTGTATACAAGCCAGTCCGAGAGCTCTATCAAGTGCATTGAATCGCAATACCCATCGTAATTTTCCCGTTGCTGTTACGCGCGCGCGCGCACTCGAACAAACGGGAAACAGCAAGTGGTAACGAACAGTGCGGAAAAAAAAAAAAAAAAGAAATGGCACACGAAAACGGAATAAACGGCAACGACACCGACTCGGAGACGGTAGAATTGAATCCTCTGAGGAGGACCAGATTCCACGTGAACCGGGTCGATAGTCTCGAAGGTCGGGCGAGTCTTCTGGGCGAACAGGAGACCAAGAAGTCTCTCAGACACATGACCAGGGAAGCTCTGCCCAGATTAGACAATTACAGGAATATCATGAGCATCCAGGCAGCCCACAGGCCCTCCTTGGACGAACTGCACAATCCCACTCTTCTCAACAAGGTAAATGACAACTTCAAAGGTGATACTTTGTGTAACTCACGTTAAAAAGTTACAAGTTCGATGATTTTTTCGATTTATAATAAAATAAATTATAAATTTCGCTGTTCGAAGCAAAAAAAATCTAAATCAGAAACGGAAAAGCTTATTCAGTCACGGAAAAAACAAAGTACTAAGTCAAACGTGGAAAAAACGTTACGCGTATGTATGTACATACACAGACTAAGATAAACGAGCAACTACTGTTACGTACATACATATACTGTATCAGTACGTGTGAGGATAACTCTTGGCGATAACGCGCACGACGCGCGTTCTCTTACGCGCGACGTTCTATAGCGCGTGAGCTGACATTCACTCGATTTGTTAATTATTTTATCCGTTATCTGTTGTAACCTCGCTCTCTTTCTCTCCCGTGTGAACTTAATATCTAAAATTGAACAATCCGTATGCGGGTTGATAGTTCGATAACGGCGCCACACGCGGGTAATTGCCTCGTTCGGCTTATTTTGGAATAAGAGCGACGCGTTTTATTGGAAGATGCGTCTAAAAGTAGTCTAACACAAAAAAAAGAATAATAGACAAAGATTCCCTCAGATTTCTTCTCAGAAAAATTACACGTCTTTATCTTCACACTGTTATAAATTTACATTTAATTAAAAAAAAAGAGCAAAGTTCACACGTTAATTAACGTCTAAATAAAACTAGGGTCAAATAAAAGAACGAGAAAAAGAATCTTGTCAGATTTATATATGTATATACAATATTATCTGCGTTTATTCATGCAAATCAATTCTAGAAGCGTGACCGATTCACTCTTTAATAGAGTTAGTCTCTTGCTCGACTTGGAAAGAAAAACAAAGAAATTTAAAATTAAACAATTCAAGTAATATAAAAACCGCACGCGATTTCTGTTTGAGATTGCGGTAACAACTAAATACATACATACATACATACGTTCACGTAACACGATAGTTGGACACATATGGCGCGCGCAATTTTTTTTTTTGTTTTTCGAACGTACATAATGCGACACGCGTTATTCATTATACGCTCGTCCGAATGACTCGTAAATCGTCGAGATTGCAGAGATTGTTAATTGTGCAATTAACTCGCGCGCGCGGTGTTGTTGAATGCAAACCGCGAATGGCGCCGCGTTCTTGTTAGTGCCGTCTCTTTTTCTTCGTTGACACAATATGACCGCTGGAAATCTTTTTTGATTTATCTCTCCGTGTCACGCATTTGCTATATAAACGGCAGTTGCAAATGTAAATATGGAACGTGCACTACTGACTTTTTACGACCTTAAGTATGTATTACGGTTGTGTGACAATGTGTAACGCGCGTTCAACGACATAAACTTTATGACGCCACAAGACGTTATCATCGTGTACGTAATGACTAATTCGATACGTCAGATATTTATACGGTTCAAAAAAGTACACAGTAGTAGTTTGTTGTCTTTTTAGATAAAACTATTCCAGATGCGGTTGAAAATTCGCAATATTTATTGAGCGATTAATTAAAAAACGCGACTCAATGAGTGCGTGGAAAGCGAAGATTCTCGGACTCTATAAACGTGTATGAATTTTTATTTGTAAAGAAAAATGATTTATATTTAATGCAATCCTCCTAAAAGCAAGGAGCGGAGCAGACAAGCGAGTGATATGTGACAGCTTCTTGCAATCAGCTGATTTTTACAACTAAGTTGCGGAATAGACACGGGAAACCATCCCCCTGCTATCAGACCCTCTTTATTCGCCTCTTGTTCCTCGAATTTTTGATCGCTAGTGTACGTGAATTGCTGAAGTTGCACCAATGCGCCAATGTTGCAATCATTACGACATACGCGTACCGCATTTGCGTGCGAATCAATGCGGGCAGGGAACATGACTCACTAAACTCGTTTAGTCCTCCTTTCGAGGTATATAACCGCTTTTTTTTTCAGTTACGCGTCCGGAACACACACCAAAAGCGTCACTCAGCTGTGAAGCGAATGCCAATTGTCCTTGATACTTCAGTTTCGTTTTCACATTGGACATTGTCCATAAAACTCTTGCTCGTTCAGCGGTTAAAATCTCGCTGACGCCGGCGCGAAAAACGTTAAATTTACACGACGAACGTTTGCACCTCACTTGCACGAGATGATTAAGTTGCATTCGCGACGAGAATTTAACGATAATTTTCAAGAGAGAAAGAGAGAGAGACAACATTTCAACGTTCCTCCAACTGCAAGTTTGCACGTACAACGTGCGATACCGCGTTATACAAATAAATTTGCATAGATTACGTAATTGGGTAATAATTTTAACGGTTGAAAAAAAAATCACAAACATATAACGACGGCAAACATAAAGAATATTTTTTTGTGCCGTCGTAACGTGTTGTAAGTTGCGCGCACGATGTAATTCGCCGAATAAAATAACATCTAGATAACTCGTGTGTGAAAAGAAACTCGCGAGGCCAAAGAGAAAGGGGATAAAATCGTACGACCGGGTATGTACAAGCAAGTCACATATATGAAGGAACGCACGGACTGCATACTGGGTCACGGAGAGAATTTTTATATGGAAATTTAGAAAAACTTCACGTATGGATCGCATCGCGACGTGCTCCGTATAATGTGAATCGGTGGAACGCCTTGTGCCAATAAGTTACGCGAAACTTACCAATCGAAAGATATTCTCGCGCGCGTGCACAGTATTCACACAAGCGTTTACTTATATTCAAGTTTTTTTCGTTTTTTTTTTTTTTTTTTTTTTTTTTTTTTTTTTTTTTTTTTTTTTTTTTTTTTTAAAAAATTGTAACTGTTTTGAGTTACATTGTAACGCGAATGTAAAATAATGATTAAATTTGTGAATCGCGACATGTATTGCGATGTCAAAAATGTCTCCAGAAAGCGCCGTGTCCCGACCAATAGCAAACAAGTCTAAATTGTCCGTACGCAACAGATGTCAAGCCCATTTAGTCATTCATTAATGCAAGCAGCGCGGAACTTTTTCAGAAGATCGCACAACGTACGCATATGAAATCATGTGATGTGGCTCGTTACCGGGTCAACGTGAAGACCCTCACGTACAGCTCGGGTAATTAAAGCGTCGTCGGATATGATGACAAATAAACTCCATAAGGAGGTTTTCGTCATCTCGTGCGCGTTCATTAAAAATAACGACATATAATTCCTATCCGAGTGACCGATCCTTCTTTCGCGGGATGAAACGCGACACACACACACAGAAAGAGAGACGATCAAATGTACATACATTCGTACCACCACCAGTACCAGTTGGTTAAATCGATATCGCAATAATTAACAAACGAGTTCACGAGTTACTTCACTTGCGACTGAACTTAGATTGTTGACAATTGACAGTTTTCTCACATGTCTCGTCACGTGTGCGACGCCGACTTTTTTTTGTGTCAGAGAAGAGGGAACCAATCTACGTAATATGTAACGTAGATGTGAGGCTAATTTTAATTAAATTCGTGTGCTGATTACTAAATTAAGCCCGATGTTCATTCATTGCATTCGAAATTAAAAAACAAATTTGACAAACCAATTGAGCGAGGAGAACAATACAAAAAAATTTCCAGTTGTGCAAACAAGAGTTTGTAAAACCTCTTCGATAAGAATCTGATGCAAATTAAGTCGAAAATGAAGTTTGTGTGCAAGTGTGCGATAAGCGACGACTTTTTGTAATATTTTTTCTTTACATCGGCGAACTTTGCTCATAGTATATTTATATCTCGCGTTCGACGGATCTTAGACGTAACATCGAATTCTGTTTCACTTGTGTCGCAAGATCGCGTACAATGTGTTATCTCTGTCGGTCTGTACAACACGGCTTAGCACTGAAAGCGCTACAGGCTTTATCTTCACGCTAACGTCGTTTACAGTTAGGGGTAAACGACAAACCTAAAATTACACTCCTCCAATGAGACTTAGAAAATTTACTGATTTTTTTTCTAGTTTGTTTTTCTAAACATTTCTACCTATGATTATCTTTTACTTATGTAACATTATAGTAGATTACTCTGGAATTTTCATGGTGACATTATATTTTAGAGTCCTCCTAGTTGGCAACAAAAAATTGACAGGTCTGTAAAATCGCCAATCGTTGTGTGGAGTGGTTTATTTTTATTTGCACACGAGATTGATTCTCAAGATGCCTACATTTAATGGCGTTACGGCATGTTACGCGTTGATTTTGCACAAGAATTCCACGATCGAATCGCGCGCAACTCTCGCAACGTCGCTTGCAAACGATTTCCGGATGTGCACACACGCGTATATTTACATAAATAAAAAAATTACGTCGACGAATGAGCAATTAATGGAAAGTTCCGATGAAAATTGCTTCGTCTCGACTGTCAACTTGAACCGACCTCTTGATATCTAAATTTATAATTTTAAATTTATTTTTTTGTCGTTTATAATTTTAAATTTATTTAAAATTATAAACATTATAAGAGATTGCGAGAGAGGTATTTACACATACATCAAATGTTGACAAGAAAATATTTGCTCGAATTAAAAAAA
Source organism: Pseudomyrmex pallidus (assembly GCA_014825455.1). Taxonomy (NCBI): domain Eukaryota; kingdom Metazoa; phylum Arthropoda; class Insecta; order Hymenoptera; family Formicidae; genus Pseudomyrmex; species Pseudomyrmex pallidus. Next base: position 10,136 of record QVNV01027797.1, read on the forward strand.
AAATTGATCATATGCCGATGTTGTATTTCGCGTGTTGTATATCCACATTACCTCTTTACGTTCATGTGTTTTTTTTTCTGAAAAAAATTATACAAATAAATTTTCTTTACTGGATTTCTTTTTCAAAAAACAATTCTGTGCGATTCGCACGGCACGACTTCGCGAACGGTTCAATTCAATCGTTTACACTCGCGGCTCGATATAGCGATGTATGAATGGGCCCTGCAAAACGCGTACTCCGAATAAATCGCGGGCCCCTCAAGAATAGGCATTGTTACTTGACTATGCTTGTGTGTCGCTTGTAGAGAAAGATACGTACACACGCACACACACACGCACAGTTATGCACTAGAGAATGTGAGAGGAGACTTACCTCAATAGACAGTCTTTATTCTTCCTATATGTCACATATGTACATCGCCTTAACCCACTTATGCTCTTATGTGTTATTCTTCGTGTGTACGTGTATATAAAACGTATATACATGTACGTACATATGTACACAAGTACGTGACATTCGACCAATTGCACGAAAAGTCTCGACCTTTGCAGCTTTTTTTTATTTCTCTGCTTATCTCTAGTGCACACACACATACACACAAATAGAACATTCGTAAAAAATAAATTGTGCAAAAGTAATTTTATTCGTAACGATATTCAACGTAAGATCACTAAAAGGATCACTTTTCAAATCGAAATTTTGTTCGCCATACCTTGCACGTACGTGCATCTAATCGGCGGCGATATGTCATCGCGGAGTCTGCAAGACTCAATTACGTAAATCGTTAGACTTCATTGGGCCGTCAAGTGGTCGATCCTTCTTCTCCGGATCACAAGATCACCTTCAACAATTCGATAAATATGTATGTGAAATTTTTAAATCTCACCGAATGTTTCCCCCGAACTGTGTGTGTTTTCACGCTTTGTCAGGCGTAAAATCGTCTCATCTGCAAGAAATCATTTCGTTTATAAAAGACGACCTTGGCGGCTTCTCGGTATACGTCAATTATACCCGTCACGTTGATGAAGACATCTCATTTCGACGGCACGGATAATTTCTCGCATAATTACGAACAACTGTACAAACCGTACTTCAGTTTTACGGCCGCGATTAAGCAGAGATGTATGTACGCGATCTGCATGAAAAAATGCAACGGACTCTCGATAATCTGTACTATTTTCTCTGTCTCTTCTTTGCTTTTGGCTACACAAGGTACTCGCGCATAGTTACACGTTCTCGGGACGTGCGTGTGTAACAATCCATGCATTTTGCATCCCGGCGAAACACGAGAAAATGCAACACAAACTGCAGACGCGACACAACAAATACAAAACATTGATTTTGTGATTTTTCTTTTTTAATCAATAAAAATTTTATAAAAGACAAAAAAAAATTAAATGGAAATTTTTCAAAATAAATAATGCGCGACTTAAACGAAAACTTTAAATGAAAACAGGACGCGTGTGTCTATATTATTCTTTTAAATGTACAGGGTACGGCGGGCTCGCACACGTTAAACGTTCCGCAACTGAAAGCAGCGTCCAGAGTGAAGTTCGGATGGATTCAGGGGGTGCTGATACGATGTCTCCTCAACATCTGGGGTGTGATGCTTTTCCTGCGACTCTCGTGGGTCGTAGCACAGACCGGAATAGGTTAATATTTCTCGTTGTTCGTATTCGGAATACCGGCTCGCGGTTAATTAAATTCTTCTCACTTATCGTCGTTGATGATGCTCCAGGTCAGGCAATTCTATTGATCCTCACGACCACAGTAGTCACGACGATCACGGCTTTGTCGATGTCCGCGATCAGCACAAACGGCCTCATCAAAGGAGGTATGCGATGCGGAACTAAATATAGTTAAACTATGCGAGAAATATCGAAAAAACAAACAATACGAACATATAAAAGAAAGTTTTTCAAATAAAATATAAGAGATTTTTTTTTTAATTTGCTTTCTTATCGGTGACAGGATTGAAGCGCGCGCGTTGGTTTAAATTATTTCTTGTTTTTACTTCTCTTTTCGCAGGTGGAACATATTACATGATTTCCAGATCGTTGGGACCCGAATTCGGCGGTTCCATAGGTCTTATATTTTCTCTGGCAAACGCCGTCGCCTGTTCGATGTACGTCGTTGGGTTTTGCGAGAGCATGGTGGATTTTCTGAAATCGTACTTCGGGGTTTGCATATACGACTGCGCGACCACGGATATCAGAATAATAGGTTTGTGCGAGCCCTAACGCGGTATATAAAATTACTTTCAGTGATTTATAATAAAATTGCATCACATCGAACTCTCTCGCTCGAGAATAACGTAAATAAATCTCGCGGAAATTGCAGGCTGCATAACGATAGTTCTTCTCCTGGTAATCGTGATAATTGGCCTGGAATGGGAAGCGAAGGCTCAATTAGTTTTGCTCGTGATTCTCCTTTTTGCTATCGCCGATTTCGTGATCGGCACCTTCATCGGTCCCAAGAGCGACGTGGAAAGGGCTAAAGGATTCATTGGGTATAACGGTAAAAGAAATATCACGTTATATTCTCTTTATATTATACGCTGCGCTCACACCTGTGATTACACCTCTATATAATTAATGTGCGACCGATCGAGTTGTTAATTTCCGTCGCTCATTTTTAATTTTTCAGCCGAGCTGTTTAAGGAGAACTTATATCAGAATTACAGATACTCCGAAGGCAAGGAACACGGTTTCTTTTCAGTCCTGGCGATCTTTTTCCCAGCTGCAACAGGTATCCTGGCAGGTGCGAATATATCCGGTGACTTGAAGGTGACTTGGTCTTTTCTCTATGAAAAGATATTTTTTTACATTTACAACATATCGCTAAGTCTCTTGAATATCTCGTTGTGATTTACGGGACGCGATTATACATCACATCTGATTACTCATCAATCTGCGTGTTCGATCAAGGATGTTACTGTACTTCGTGATTCAGTCGATTGCTTGCTAGTTAAGGACGTTTTCGTTTTTTTTTCTTTTTTAATTCGCAATGATGTGAATTGAAGAACGCAAAGAAATCTTGTTTTGCTGAACTTTGAACTCATTTTGGATTCGATAGGATCCGCAAACGGCAATTCCGAAAGGCACGTTATTGGCAATTGTGTGTACGTCGCTGTCATATCTGATAATGGCGGTTATGGTTGGATGGACCGTTATGCGAGACGCGTCTGGCAACGTTACGGACTTATGGACTACGTACAATAACTCTCTTTCGGCTGTGTCAATGCTCGATGCAGGTAATGAAACTGCTATCGAAAACAGCACAGTTATCGTTGAGAATGTTAATCGTACTTGGAGCATATACGGAACGGCTTTTAACTGTACCGGGGGATGCAAATACGGCAGTCATAACAGCTTCGAGGTATTTTCCTCATTGCCATTATAAATAAAAATAACTTAATAACTCCTTGTTTGTTGTTAAATTTGTTAAAATAGTTTTAATTAATATAATCATGATTGTTTAAGAACGTATTATATCAATTATTGTAGGTAATTCAATTAGTTTCTGGTTTCGGTCTCATCATCTATTTCGGTTGCTTCGCGGCGACGATTTCAAGTGCCTTAGCATCGCTGGTCTCGGCGCCAAAAGTATTCCAAGCGCTCTGTATCGATAAATTATATCCGGGTATTGCGTGGTTTAGTGGAGAGAAGGACAAGGAACCGATTCGCGGTTACTTCCTTACTTTCGTCATCGCCGTTGCTTTTATCTTAATCGGTAAGTGGCAAAAAAAACTTTTCACTTGTTTTTGGACATGTACAAAAAACAAATTTCTTTTCAGGTGAATTGAACGCCATCGCGCCGCTAATCTCGAACTTTTTCCTGGCTGCTTACACTCTTATTAATTTTAGTACTTTTCATGCTTCCCTGGCTAAGCCGATCGGATGGAGGCCGACGTTCAAGGTGCGGTAACAACGTGGTGATAATATCTACTGCAACAATTATTCTTTGCGTGTCTGTGATGTTTCTGATCTCATGGTGGACAGCTTTGATAACATTATCCGTAGTTTTAGCATTATACTTAGTAGTTTCATACAGAAAACCTGGTAAGTTTATTAACAAGAATAAATTACACAAGTAGCAATTTGGATCGAATTGTTCCACTCATGTAAATATTATTTACAGATGTAAATTGGGGCTCGACTACACAAGCCCAGACTTACAATAACGCGTTGACCGCTGTACAACAGCTGGATCGAGTAGAAGACCATGTAAAAAATTATAGACCACAACTTTTGGTTCTCACCGGTCCACCTGATGCGAGATCGTCATTGGTCGATTTTGCTCATCATATCACAAAGCATCAGAGTTTATTTATTTGCGGCCATATCATTGAGGTGTATATCGTTTTCACTTTCTTCTTTAAATCGTTCACACATAAAAGTATATGGGTTTTAACGTTTTTAACGATTCATGTGCTTTTCAGCCACCCATATCGTACAAGACGCGCAACAGCATGACGCAGAAGTGCAATTCTTGGCTCAGAGCGAACAAAATCAAAGCGTTTTACTCTCTGGTAGATGGAGCGAGCTTCCAAGACGGCACCACTTCTCTCTTGCAGGCTTCCGGCCTTGGGAAAATGAGACCCAACATTCTGTTAATGGGTTACAAGCAAGATTGGGCCACCTGTCCTCGAGAAAATCTGAATATGTACTTCAACGTTATGCAGTAAGTGTTGCTACACTTCTATAATCAATTTTAATGACGTGTTGCTTTTACTTTATAAAAAGCTATAGTTGTGTCGTGTTTTCTTTTGTAGCAAAGCTTTGGATATGCATATAGCAGTGGCGCTTCTTCGGCTTCAGGAGGGCTTAGATTGCAGCGCTATTGTGGGAGACGCTGAGGATCAAAACAGACTCTCGCCTACATCAATACCGGGCAATCAAAGTTTCTCACAGCTTAGTCAAGGTTTTTTAAAATTTTCTTAATGATCCACTTTTTTATTTTTTAAAAATAAGTCTTAAGATCGCGAATATAAATGATCGTTGCAGCTAGCAGCACTTCTGACATATCGATACCCGGCAGTCCTACACCGAGACGTTCCAAAACAATCAACGAATATCCCAACGCATCTTCCGAGGAACAGCGTGAAACTCGACCAAACATAGTGCCAATCGCAAACATACTTAATGTAGTGACGAAATTTCAGAAGAAGCACAAAAAAGGTACTATCGACGTGTGGTGGCTGTATGACGACGGTGGCTTGACGCTACTATTGCCGTACATTATCAGTACGAGGCGTAATTGGTCCAATTGTAAATTACGGGTATTCGCGCTTGCCAATAAGAACTCCGAATTGGAATATGAGCAGAGAAAGTACGTTTTTTCGCTGATAAATTTTGTGCGAAATAATCTCTCTTTGATTAATTAAAGTAATGTTATACTTGATTTTTTACAGTATGGCGAGTCTTTTGTCAAAATTCCGGATAGACTATTCCGCCTTGAAGGTGATACCAGATATTTCGAAGCCTGCACAATCCAGTACAAAAACCTTCTTTGACTCGTTAATAGCCGGTTTTCAGGAAACAACAAATTCGAAAAATTCCGACGACGATACGAGTTCGTTTCATAATCACGTAAAAATCGTGTCAATCGTACGTTGAATATTTGTCACTGATCAAAAGTTTTTTTATTTCAGATATTAAAGATTCAGAGCTTATGGCGATGAGAGAAAAAACTAACAGACATCTCAGATTGCGCGAGTTACTGCTTGAAAATTCTATGGAAGCTAACTTGGTTGTTATGTAAGTTTGCGCATCTATGTCACACGTTTCGTTACACGTTAGTCGATTTTATCTAATATTGTCGCTTTTCACGCAGGACATTACCAATGCCTCGAAAAGGTGCTGTGTCGGCACCTCTTTACATGGCATGGCTTGAGACACTTACGCGCGACATGCCGCCGTTCTTGCTGGTTCGAGGTAACCACACTTCGGTTTTAACATTTTATTCGTAAGGACAAGACGAGTAAGAACTATTACGAAATTTTATTTTATATGCAAAAGTGCAATGAACTGCTAGCGTGCGACGACAAATGGTATCACAGTATTATAAGCGAATGTAAAAATATTTATCATCTCTGCGCATGTGGATTTGATTAACATGTTGACTGCCAAACTACGAGATATCTCGTAGGTTGTTTACTTGAAAAAAGTTCCGTGGCAGTCAATACGTGTTAATATAAAATCATTATATTATATTTTTAAGTAAACTACTTTTAAAGAATGTGTGCCTATATAAATAATAAATACTGTACAAAACAACATAATATTGTAACACTTTGGTTTTGCTCATTAGTGAAGAAAGGTGATTTTTATTGATATCAATGTGCCGAAAATTCGAATCTGATCTCAGAATTTCGATAGATTTCGAGTTCGAATTCAGAACACATCAAAGTATCACCTCTCGTCATTAAGAAACAAGATAAAAATGTTCGATTTGTTGTACACAGTGCAATCTTTTTTGAAAACAAACGCGTTATAACAGAGACACTAAGTACTATTTTTTGGAATCGTTAAACTGACATGTTCCTCGATTTCAAAAAGGACTTATATTGTAATAAAAACTTAAAATACACAATGATAAAAGTGACAAATATATCCTGTAACATTATTTTTATTGTTCGACATGCAACCTGTGTGTGTTTGCGTTTTATAATTTATAACCGTACTGTGTGTGCGCGTGTATGTAATCGTATTTTAATTCTCTTTAACAAAAAATAGTCAAATATATTTTTTACGTATTCAAGAAGATCCTATATTTCTCTATATAAATTCATAAAGTTTTAACAAAATCTTTGTTTTTTTTTATGAAACGTGATCCCACACGACAGATATTCCGATTAAAAACTCTACACTTGTATACGTGTTTTATACAATGTCGATATATTTTTTTTATTTATAAAAGCATAAAAAAAAGCTTATAGTGTAAAATAGTATAAAAGGTAAATACTTGAAATGCAGAGTGCGATCATATAAAAAAATTGGGAAAGTATTACAGATACATGTGGTCTAAGAGATTATTTAACGTATAAAATGCTAGACTGTTGCAACAACATGTAAGACATATCGCAGTCCTAGCTTATATCTTTTACAATACTGCAATATATTATGGTACTGACGATATATATATATGTTATACATGCTCACGATCTAAGGAAAGAGATTCAAGCATATTGCGCAACATCTTATATGTATTACATTTTATAATATGGGAATTTGACGCCAATTGTATTGTGTTTAAACTTTTAAATTGAGTCTAACTTTGATGTGTTAATATAAATTTTCATTATAACAACTATATGTATCACTGCTTTTATATATATGTATATATGTATATATGTATATATGTATATATATACATATATATATATATATCGATAACTTTGTGATACAGTATTTGCAATACGTGATAAAGAGTTATCTATTCGTATGCTTCTCAACGCGTGAACACGTTTCAGACTAGTTGCAAATGTGTCAAAGAGTCAGAATATTGATATAATTGATCATATTTCTTCTTAAAAAGAAATAACTTTGCAAAAATCTCAAATTATCTATCGTGTTGTAGCATATAAACGTTAAACATTTGTAATTCGTAATTTGAATTACAAGTTAATTCGATTTTTCATTAACAATAAAAATCAATATTCCAACTATTTCTATATATATAAAATCGAATTTGTGCCATATATTGTGGTATGTGCAATACTTCGAAATTTCATTATATCAAGATCTCTATAAGATGCAAAGATTACACAGCTTGACAATATATTTTTTTAGATATAGAATAAAGAAAACAACTCCATAAAATAAACTTCATAAATAAAAAATAAAAATGCTAATACTTACGAAGTAATCTAAAGCTGCAAGTGGAAATAAAATAAAATAACACGTATAAAAAAAAGTTTAAATAAATGGCAGAATTTCTTGCAAAAAAGCGTAGATATATAAATAAATGATATAAAATATGAATTAATAATATATATATATATTACTTTTTTCTTTCTTTCTATATATATATTCTAAATATATAAAAATTATATGTAATATGTATATATATATATATTAATCTCTTCGAATACTAAATGTTTCTTTTCCTGCAAGATACAAAATAATATACGCGATATAACTCTTTTAAATTATTTAAAAAATACTTATCAAAACGTCATGATGACACGTCTTGTCATTTGTCATGTACCGCATCATGTGCTTGTTCGCAGATTTTTTGAAAAAAAAAAAAAAAAAGAAAGATAAATTTGGTCTCACGTTTTACGTCCGCGAATATATCAGTGACGTTATGCGATCAAATCGCAAAACCGATCTTACTCTCTCATTTCTCATTTAAATACTGCGAATGTGCCGCGGTCTGCGGACCAGTAAACAACATGACGACAAACCGGAGCTGACCTTTGCCAGTTCAGACATACGCAGTGATCTAGTCGGAAACTCTACCTTCTCAGCAAAGACCTTACTAGACTGCGGAATCTCGTCCTCCGATCGATGTATGAGCGTGCCGTTCACATAAAGCACGTTTGCGGCCTCGTCCTCGGGTACGGTTAATGTTTGGTAACTGTATGTCGCCTCCCGTTCGATTCTCTGTACAGATAAAAAACATAACAAATTAAAACATTTTATACAAATACATTTTATTATGCAAACTATTTCTTACAAATTTTTAAATATATCTTTGAGAATAATACTTCTTCCACAATGACTGGTTTAGTTTAATAGAAAAATAAGTTGTTTTAAACACAAAATAAGGGAAATAATAATTTTTTCTTTTCATATTATTATTTCACATTAATAAAGAGAGAAAAAGAAAGAGCTGTTTTATTTTACGTTAATGTACATACAAATGTACAATGATTTACATTTACCTTGAGAACTTCTTGAGATTCCTTTCCAGCTCCTACGCATATAATATCTGGACCAGCCATTGTAACTAGTGATTTCAAACGTGTGTTTACTGGCACCTAAAGACAGAAGAATATTACGAATTATTATTTCGACACATATTATTGTATAAAAATCGTACACATACATCATATAATTGTGTAATCAACATATTGTAGAATCAATTCATATAGTTTATTTTACTATTATATTTCATATATTTAATCGTACACTTGATTTATAAAAGTTGACGAATTTTATATCTTTTTGTAAATGTGCATATAAATTGTGTTTTACAAATCTTATTTTAATGAATATATATTAACACATGTGTTTATTTATTTATAATGTATGTTTACATACTATATAAAAAACACAAATCTCTTTTGACACACTTTAATGTATTAAAGATAAATGTTTATAAAGATTCTCAATGGGTGAAATGGTGCGCTGTATTTGGTGTAAAATCGTGCATTGTGTTTCATGTAACTTACAGAAAAGTGCAAATATGTATTTTCTACATACGCTAAACTGGTATTTAATTTAATATCTGTAATAAAGCACAACAGTTGAAACAAAATGAAAAATGATATACATCAGATATTTTGTGATTTGAAGGTAAAAATAATGTGCGTGCTAAGATGAGTGAATACATCTGTAATAATATTTTGTGGGTGGTTCAAGTGCAAAGCCAAAACCAGTAATTTGTCTCGATTCCAAAGCAATCGCAAAATTTTGCAATTATGTACGTAAAACAAAAACTTTTCTTAATATCGTGCATTCTTGTGAAGTTAGTTTCTTTCTCTCTCTCTTTTTATATATTTATATATATATAATATATTTAATCAATGACATATCAAAAGGGTCAGTTTAATGCACCCAAACCTGAAGAGGAGCTGAAGTGAGACTCTCCACTATTACCTCTTCACCACCATCACCCACCTTAAATAAACATTAGAAAAATGAAGTGAATGAGTATGATATTTTCTCTATTGATAATGACATGATAAAAACTTCCAAAAGACATATATTATTACTTCTAGAAATATATATTGTGATTTGTTTTGTAAATTGCACTGAATTGTTATTCATGATAAATGCATGCATTTATGTATACTTTTAATGCACAGTGTTTTATTGATACCGAAATTCACTATAAAGATGCATCAAATACTAAATCTGTTTTTGAAGTGCTTTATGAAATACTAATAAAATATTTTGTATATAATTAAAATATGAGATGTATAAAAATACTCTTTTTATTTAAGACATGAATAAAAAACTAACATACTATTTTCATATGTATAATGTAGCGCACACATACTGAATAATTGACTCTAACAATGACTGTTCAAGACAATCTAATAAGACATTGATACACATGCAGTATATGATGTTTTATTTATATTAAGAGAAATTGTTTTAATTGTTTTATATGTACAATATAAAATTAGTTGTTTCTAATATAACATATATATGTGTACACATTATAAAAAAGTAAATTTATTTTAAAGCACTGACCTTGATGGGAACACATGGATATTCTGGAAAAGCTGCAGCAACCGCTCGTGCTCCTGCTTCATTTGTAAAATGAGAGAGTCCAACAAAGAATTCTCTACCTGCAATGAAAAAATATTTATAGTTAACATCTAGAAATTCAATTTTCTATAAGATTTAAGTATAAAATTAAATTCAGATATAGTTTCACATAGAATGTGAAATCAAACTTGCCTGTAAAGAGGACGTCTCCACCATCCAAGCGAGCATTTTTATCACTGATCTCTATGAGTGGTATTTCTAGTTCTTTCTTCAAAACAGCTCTAATGGTATCAAGCTGAAAGAGTTTTACATGGGAATAAGTTTACCTTAAAGAAAATGGAATTTATGAAACAAAATCCTATGTATAATTTAGTGCGTCAGCAATCTACGAGTTAACGAGTTGAGATTGCTATCATCATCAACTTAGGATAATTCCGGATGTACCTCTTTAAGACGCGAAGGTTCGCTCGGCCGGGCGATCAGGGCAATGCCGTTGCAGACGACGGCGATGTCCTCGACAAAGACACAGAGCGGCGAATTTTCATCCGGCGGCATCTCCACGACGTCAATGTCGAGCTCGCGTAAGAGTTGCGCCAGAGCTAGATGTTGGGTCCTAGCCTCGTCGAGTGTCACTTCGCCCCGCGTTCGCAGCGACAACGGTATTCTGCACAGAATCGCGTGCGTATATCGGTGCAACGGCATCTTCAAAAACCCACACGTTTTTCGCCGACGAAAAGAAACACGGAATAGAGTCAACACGAAACAAAGTTTGACGTTTAACGTGACGTTTGACGCGAAGAACGAGATCTCTGGAGATCTCGGTGAAGATCGTCGATTAGGTCTGCCAGCTTGGTTTTGCTAGGAACTTCGAGAGATGGCAACCACAAATCAGTATGACCAATCTTGATTAATCTGTCAATTGGTCAAAGCGCGCGAACGTCAAATGGAACTAGGATTCCGAACGATCGTAGCGACGCTCGTTGTTACGCGGCCCGAAATTCCCGAGATGTGAAAAAAATCGGTTGCGACCCGCTTGAGATGAGAAGAAGCGACACGTTTGTCGGCGGAGGGCGCACAGACTGTACGTCGATAACGTCAATATTCTTTTATTACCCGGACGCGTATCCGTGTGCGATAACGCGTTTGATAACGGAGGCGAGTAAATTTACCCAGGGCCGGCGGAATCTCGGACGCGCAAATTCGCTGGGTGCCCGCAAGCACTCTTGACGTGGCGCATATATAAATCTCTTTCCCTCGCGCGATGATTCACGTACCTTTCTTGCTGCAACGCCGTGATTCACATACGTCCCTCTTTCTCTCCCGTCGTCGTTACTGGATCTATGGGGAATGGATATAAGGAAATTTGTGCTTTAGCGTGTGATGACTCCAAGTGCACGTAGCGCACGACCTCGTCGTTCCCGACCGCCCGAGTAAGAGAATCAACTTCTATTTCGTAATTGCCGTTTTATTTGGTACAATCGCGGTGTGTTTGTGTACGTGTGTGTTCCATCTTCAACGTCGCCTCGAGTTCATCGCCGTTTTCGTAAACAAACAAAGCAACACAGAAGAATAGTCATCCTGGGGTTTTTTTTTTCAAGTTTGACAGTGCTAGAAGTTTCCATTAGTTTTGCGCACACGAGGCTGTCTCTCTTTTCTGTGTTTTTGTCCATAAAATAATCTTTATATAATCGATATACTTTGTCCCTTGATGGCCCATTAGCTGTTTCAAAACCACACCGACATTGCCCTTTGTCATATTGACGTGTCACACACACAATTAATTCTCTACATTATAACATTTTAACTACATACTTCCAGAAGACAGTAGTATGTATAAAACGTATATATATATATATCATTGAAGACTTATTAGAATTACACAAATTACACTTCAAAATGATACATGTGCCTGTAATCATTTCAGATCTGTACAAATATGGGTCGTTATACAGGAAAAAAATGTCGTCTTTTGACAATGTTGTGGCTGACAGCCTTGTTTTTCTTAGTCGAAATTGTAGTCGGTTATGTGACAAACTCAATGGCTTTAATAGCAGACAGTTTTCATATGTTGTCAGATGTTGCCGCATTAGTAGTGGCATTTCTTTCGGTGAAGGTAAGTTTCTTCAAAGTGTTTCTTCAAAAACCTGTTCTCTTCTACATTTTTTTCTCAAGAGATTAACACACCCAATGATCTTGCTTTTTACATTGCAGATGTCACCGAAAAAATGGTCTAAAAATACTTTTGGTTGGGCTAGAGCAGAAGTATTAGGAGCATTAGTTAATGCAGTGTTTTTGGTAGCATTGTGCTTTAGTATTACTGTAGAGGCATGCAAAAGATTTATCGAAGTAGAAGAAATACATGAACCCAGACTACTTGTTGGAGTAGGAGCACTTGGATTGCTGGTGAATATTATAGGTTTATGTTTATTCCATGGTGAGTGTACTGTTGTATCACATACAACTAACTTTATTTTATGTAGTTCAAAAAGACTTATAAATATAAAATTTATTTTGATGTAGAAACTTATTTTTCTGAGTTATTTTCAAGGTTTTTAACAACTTTTATGCTATAACGAATAATCTTACTGTTCAAAGCTCTTGATTGTATATCAGTCTTTCTTTGTTTAATATTATCATAACATTATCTTGTTATCGAACCTTATTATTGAGAAGATTTTGTCTTGAGTCCAGATAAAGAGATGTACAGTTGATTAGTCAAGATAAAGAGATGTGTATACGGTATAATTTAATTTAGTAAATGTATATGCACTTTTAAACTGATGCTGAGAGCAAGATTTAAAATGTGCATGTAAAACATATTTTAAATATATACTAAAAATACAATTTTTATTGAAAATATTCGCAATTATTATTTGAGAGATAGAACATCAATTAATTTTATGTAATTAACACACATGTAATTCTTTTTAGTTTCTAATACACAATCAAATCAGATAATATTTCTTTCAAAATACGTTTTGTTTTCTTTTAATTAATAAAT